>JANKYH010001217.1:0-28078 GCA_027475595.1 Populus davidiana x Populus alba var. pyramidalis | reverse complement strand
GCCGGTACTCTAGTCGTGCCAGTGGAAGGGCCCCGACGGATGTTGTCGCCGTATCGTACTGATTCCATGCCTCTCCATGAAAACCAGCCTCCGGAAACTCGTTAAACAATTTGAGCGCGATCCAGCGGTCGGATCTACAGATACGGACCTTTGAGCCCGTACTCTGGTCGTGCCGTTGGAATGGCCCGACCGGACGCTGTCGCGTGTCGTACCGATTCCACGCGTCTCCATGGAAAACAGCCTCCAGAAACTCGTGAAAAAATTTGAGCACGATCCAACGGTCGGATCTACAGATACGGACCTTTTGAGCCCGTACTCTGGTCGTGCCGTTGGAATGGCCCCGACCGGACGCTGTCGCCGTGTCGTACCGATTCCACGCGTCTCCATGGAAAACAGCCTCCAGAAACTCGTGAAAAAATTTGAGCACGATCCAACGGTCGGATCTACAGATACGGACCTTTTGGCGCCGGTACTCTGGTCGTGCCGGTGGAAGGGCCCCGACCGGATGCTGTCGCCGTATCGTACCGATTCCACGCCTCTCCATGGAAACCAGCCTCCGGAAACTCGTGAAACAATTTCGGCGCGCTCCAACTGTCGGATCTACAGATACGAACCTTTTGAGCCGGTACTCTAGTCGTGCCGGTGGAATGGCCCCGACCGGACGCTGCCGTCGTGTCGTAAAGATTCCACGTGTCTCCATGGAAAACAACCTCCCAAAACTCGTGACAAAATTTGAGCGAGATCCAGCGGTCGGATCTACAGATATGGACCTTTTGAGCTGGTGCTCTGGTCGTGCCGTTGGAAAGGCTCCGACCGGATGTTGTCGCTGATCGTACCGATTCCACACCTCTCCATGGAAACCAGCCTCCGGAAACTCGTGAAAAAATTTGAGCGCGATCCCACGGTCGGATCTACAGTTACGGACCTTTTTGAGCCGGTACTCTGGTCATGCCGGTGGAAGGGCCCCGACCGGACGCTGTCGCCGTGTCGTACCGATTTCACGCGTCTCCATGGAAAACAGCCTCCGGAAACTCGTGAAACAATTTGAGCGCGATCCAACGGTCGAATCTACAGATACGAACCTTTTGAGGCGGTACTCTGGTTGTGCCGGTGGAATGGCCCCGACCGGACGCTGCCGCCGTGTCGTCCAGATTCCACGTGTCTCCACGGAAAACAGCCTCCCGAAACTCGTGACAAAATTTGAGCGCGATCCAACGGTCGGATCTACAGATACGGACCTTTTGAGCCGGTACTCTGGTCGTGCCAGTGGAAGGGCCTGACCGGATGTTGTCGCCGTATCATACTAATTCCACGCCTCTCCATGGAAACCAGCCTCCGGAAACTCGTTAAACAATTTGAGCGCGATCCAGCGGTCGGGTCTACAGATACGGACCTTTTGAGCCCGTACTCTGGTCGTGCCGTTGGAATGGCCCCGACCGGACGCTGTCGCCGTGTCGTACCGATTCCACGCGTCTCCATGGAAAACAGCCTCCAGAAACTCGTGAAAAAATTTGAGCACGATCCAACGGTCGGATCTACAGATACGGACCTTTTGAGCCGGTACTCTGGTCGTGCCGGTGGAATGGCCCCGACCGGACGCTGCCGACGTGCCTTGCAGATTCCACTCGTCTATATGGACAATAGACTCCAAAAACTCGTGAAACAATTTCAGCCCGATCCTGCGGTCGGATCTACAGATACGGACCTTTTGAGCTGGTGCTCTGGTCGTGCCGGTGGAAGGGCCCCGACCGGATGTTGTCGCCGTATCGTACTGATTCCACGCCTCTCCATGGAAACCAGCCTCCGGAAACTCGTTAAACAATTTGAGCGCGATCCAGCGGTCGGATCTATAGATACGGACCTTTTGAGCCCGTACTCTGGTCGTGCCGTTGGAATGGCCCTCACCGGACGCTGCCGCCGTGTCGTCCAGATTCCACGTGTCTCCACGGAAAACAGCCTCCCGAAACTCGTGACAAAATTTGAGCGCGATCCAACGGTCGGATCAACAGATACGGACCTTTTGAGCCGGTACTCTGGTCGTGCCGGTGGAAGGGCCCCGACTGGATGCTGTCGCGTATCGTACCGATTCCACACCTCTGCATGGAAAACAGCCTCCAGAAACTCGTGAAAAAATTTGAGCGCGATCCAACGGTCGGATCAATAGATACGGACCTTTTGCGCCGGTACTCTGGTCGTGCCGGTGGAAGGGCCCCGACCGGATGCTGTCGCCGTATCGTACCGATTCCACACCTCTCCATGGAAACCAGCCTCCGGAAACTCGTGAAACAAATTGAGCGCGATCCAACGGTTGGATCTACAGATACGAACCTTTTGAGCCGGTACTCTAGTCGTGCCAGTGGAAGGGCCCCGACCGGATGTTGTCGCCGTATCGTACTGATTCCATGCCTCTCCATGAAAACCAGCCTCCGGAAACTCGTTAAACAATTTGAGCGCGATCCAGCGGTCGGATCTACAGATACGGACCTTTTGAGCCCGTACTCTGGTCGTGCTGGTGGAATGGCCCCGACCGGATGCTGTCCCCGTGTCGTACCGATTCCACGCGTCTCCATGGAAAACAGCCTCCAGAAATTGGTGAAAAAATTTGAGCACGATCCAACGGTCGGATCTACAGATACGGACCTTTTGAGCCGGTACTCTGGTCGTGCCGGTGGAAGGGCCCCGACCGGATGCTGTCGTCGTATCGTACTGATTCCACGCCTCTCCATGGAAACCAGCCTCCGGAAACTCGTTAAACAATTTCGGCGCGCTCCAACGGTCGGATCTACAGATACGAACCTTTTGAGCCGGTACTCTAGTCGTGCCGGTGGAATGGCCCCGACCGGATGGTGTCGCCGTATCGTACTGATTCCACGCCTGTCCATGGAAACCAGCCTCTGGAAACTCGTTAAACAATTTGAGCGCGATCCAGCGGTCGGATCTACAGATACGGACCTTTTGAGCCCGTACTCTGGTTGTGCTGGTGGAATGGCCCTGACCGGACGCTGTCACCGTGTCGTACCGATTCCACGCGTCTCCATGGAAAACAGCCTTCCGAAACTCGTGACAAAATTTGAGCGCGATCCAACGGTCGGATCTACAGATACGGACCTTTTGAGCCGGTACTCTAGTCGTGCCAGTGGAAGGGCCCCGACCGGATGCTGTCGCCGTATCGTACTGATTCCACGCCTCTCCATGGAAACCAGCCTCCGGAAACTCGTTAAACAATTTGAGCCCGATCCAGCGGTCGAATCTACAGATACGGACCTTTTGAGCTCGTACTCTGGTTGTGCTGGTGGAATGGCCCCGACCGGACGCTGTCCCCGTGTCGTACCGATTCCACGCGTCTCCATGGAAAACAGCCTCCAGAAACTGGTGAAAAATTTTGAGCACGATCCAACGGTCGGATCTACAGATACGGACCTTTTGCGCCGGTACTGTGGTCGTGCCGGTGGAAGGGCCCCGACCGGATGCTGTCCCCGTATCGTACCGATTCCACGCCTCTCCATGGAAACCAGCCTCTGGAAACTCGTGAAACAATTTCGGCGTGCTCCAACGGTCGGATCTACAGATACGAACCTTTTGAGCCGGTACTCTAGTCGTGCCGGTGGAATGGCCCCGACCGGATGTTGTCGCCGTATCGTACGGATTCCATGCCTCTCCATGGAAACCAGCCTTCGGAAACTCGTTAAACAATTTGAGCGCGATCCAGCGGTCGGATCTACAGATACGGACCTTTTGAGCCGGTACCCTAGTCGTGCCAGTGGAAGTGCCCCGACCGGATGCTCTCGCCGTATCGTACCGATTCCACACCTCTCCATGGAAACCAGCCTCCGGAAACTCGTGAAACAAATTGAGCGCGATCCAACGGTCGGATCTATAGATACGAACCTTTTGAGCCGGTACTGTAGTCGTGCCGGTGGAATGGCCCCAACCGGATGTTGTCGCCGTATCGTACTGATTCCACGCCTGTCCATGGAAACCAGCCTCTGGAAACTCGTTAAACAATTTAAGCGCGATCCAGCGGTCGGATCTACAGATACGGACCTTTTGAGCCCGTACTCTGGTTGTGCTGGTGGAATGGCCCTGACCGGACGCTGTCACCGTGTCGTACCGATTCCACGCGTCTCCATGGAAAACAGCCTTCCGAAACTCGTGACAAAATTTGAGCGCGATCCAACGGTCGGATCTACAGATACGGACTTTTGAGCCGGTACTCTAGTCGTGCCAGTGGAAGGGCCCCGACCGGATGCTGTCGCCGTATCGTACTGATTCCACGCCTCTCCATGGAAACCAGCCTCCGGAAACTCGTTTAAACAATTTGAGCCCGATCCAGCGGTCGAATCTACAGATACGGACCTTTTGAGCTCGTACTCTGGTTGTGCTGGTGGAATGGCCCCGACCGGACGCTGTCCCCGTGTCGTACCGATTCCACGCGTCTCCATGGAAAACAGCCTCCAGAAACTGGTGAAAAATTTGAGCACGATCCACGGTCGGATCTACAGATACGGACCTTTTGCGCCGGTACTGTGGTCGTGCCGGTGGAAGGGCCCGACCGGATGCTGTCCCCGTATCGTACCGATTCCACGCCTCTCCATGGAAAACCAGCCTCTGGAAACTCGTGAAACAATTTCGGCGTGCTCCAACGGTCGGATCTACAGATACGAACCTTTTGAGCCGGTACTCTAGTCGTGCCGGTGGAATGGCCCCGACCGGATGTTGTCGCCGTATCGTACGGATTCCATGCCTCTCCATGGAAACCAGCCTTCGGAAACTCGTTAAACAATTTGAGCGCGATCCAGCGGTCGGATCTACAGATACGGACCTTTTGAGCCGGTACCCTAGTCGTGCCAGTGGAAGTGCCCCGACCGGATGCTCTCGCCGTATCGTACCGATTCCACACCTCTCCATGGAAACCAGCCTCCGGAAAATCGTGAAACAAATTGAGCGCGATCCAACGGTCGGATCTACAGATACGAACCTTTTGAGCCGGTACTGTAGTCGTGCCGGTGGAATGGCCCCAACCGGATGTTGTCGCCGTATCGTACTGATTCCAAGCCTGTCCATGGAAACCAGCCTCTGGAAACTCGTTAAACAATTTAAGCGCGATCCAGCGGTCGGATCTACAGATACGGACCTTTTGAGCCCGTACTCTGGTCGTGCCGTTGGAATGGCCCTGACCGGACGCTGTTACCGTGTCGTACCGATTCCACGCGTCTCCATGGAAAACAGCCTTCCGAAACTCGTGACAAAATTTGAGCACGATCCAACGGTCGGATCTACAGATACGGACCTTTTGAGCCGGTACTCTAGTCGTGCCAGTGGAAGGGCCCCGACCGGATGCTATCGTCGTCTCGTACTGATTCCACGCCTCTCCATGGAAACCAGTCTCCGGAAACTCGTTAAACAATTTCGGCGCGATCCAACGGTCGGATCTACAGATACGGACCTTTTGAGCCGGTACTCTAGTCGTGCCAGTGGAAGGGCCCCGACCGGATGCTGTCGCCGTATCGTACTGATTCCACGCCTCTCCATGGAAACCAGCCTCCGGAAACTCGTTAAACAATTTGAGCCCGATCCAGCGGTCGGATCTACAGATACGGACCTTTTGAGCTCGTACTCTGGTTGTGCTGGTGGAATGGCCCCGACCGGACGCTGTCCCCGTGTCGTACCGATTCCACGCGTCTCCATGGAAACCAGCCTCTGGAAACTCGTGAAACAATTTCGGCGTGCTCCAACGGTCGGATCTACAGATACGAACCTTTTGAGCCGGTACTCTAGTCGTGCCGGTGGAATGGCCCCGACCGGATGCTGTCGTCGTATCGTACTGATTCCACGCCTCTCCATGGAAACCAGTCTCCGGAAACTCGTTAAACAATTTCGGCGCGCTCCAACGGTCGGATCTACAGATACGAACCTTTTGAGCCGGTACTGTAGTCGTGCCGGTGGAATGGCCCCGACTGGATGTTGTCGCCGTATCGTACTGATTCCACGCCCGTCCATGGAAACCAGCCTCTGGAAACTCGTTAAACAATTTGAGCGCGATCCAGCGGTCGGATCTACAGATACGGACCTTTTGAGCCCGTACTCTTGTTGTGCTGGTGGAATGGCCCCGACCGGACGCTGTCCCCGTGTCGTACCGATTCCACGCGTCTCCATGGAAAACAGCCTCCAGAAACTGGTGAAAAAATTTGAGCACGATCCAACGGTCGGATCTACAGATACGGACCTTTTGCGCCGGTACTGTGGTCGTGCCGGTGGAAGGGCCCCGACCGGATGTTGTCCCCGTATCGTACCGTTTCCACGCCTCTCCATGGAAACCAGCCTCCGGAAACTCGTGAAACAATTTCGGCGCGCTCCAACGGTCGGATCTACAGATACGAACCTTTTGAACCGGTACTCTAGTCGTGCCGGTGGAATGGCCCCGACCGGATGTTGTCGCCGTATCGTACTGATTCCACGCCTCTCCATGGAAACCAGCCTCCGGAAAATCGTGAAACAAATTGAGCGTGCTCCAACGGTCGGATCTACAGATACGAACCTTTTGAGCCGGTACTCTAGTCGTGCCGGTGGAATGGCCCCGACCGGATGTTGTCGCCGTATCGTACTGATTCCACGCCTCTCCATGGAAACCAGCCTTCGGAAACTCGTTAAACAATTTGAGCGCGATCCAGCGGTCGGATCTACAGATACGGACCTTTTGAGCCGGTACCCTAGTCGTGCCAGTGGAAGTGCCCCGACCGGATGCTCTCGCCGTATCGTACCGATTCCACACCTCTCCATGGAAACCAGCCTCCGGAAACTCGTGAAACAAATTGAGCGCGATCCAACGGTCGGATCTACAGATACGGACCTTTTGAGCCGGTACTCTAGTCGTGCCAGTGGAAGGGCCCCGACCGGATGCTATCGTCGTCTCGTACTGATTCCACGCCTCTCCATGGAAACCAGTCTCCGGAAACTCGTTAAACAATTTCGGCGCGATCCAACGGTCGGATCTACAGATACGGACCTTTTGAGCCGGTACTCTAGTCGTGCCAGTGGAAGGGCCCCGACCGGATGCTGTCGCCGTATCGTACTGATTCCACGCCTCTCCATGGAAACCAGCCTCCGGAAACTCGTTAAACAATTTGAGCCCGATCCAGCGGTCGGATCTACAGATACGGACCTTTTGAGCTCGTACTCTGGTTGTGCTGGTGGAATGGCCCCGACCGGACGCTGTCCCCGTGTCGTACCGATTCCACGCGTCTCCATGGAAACCAGCCTCTGGAAACTCGTGAAACAATTTCGGCGTGCTCCAACGGTCGGATCTACAGATACGAACCTTTTGAGCCGGTACTCTAGTCGTGCCGGTGGAATGGCCCCGACCGGATGTTGTCGCCGTATCGTACTGATTCCACGCCTCTCCATGGAAACCAGCCTTCGGAAACTCGTTAAACAATTTGAGCGCGATCCAGCGGTCGGATCTACAGATACGGACCTTTTGAGCCGGTACCCTAGTCGTGCCAGTGGAAGTGCCCCGACCGGATGCTCTCGCCGTATCGTACCGATTCCACACCTCTCCATGGAAACCAGCCTCCGGAAACTCGTGAAACAAATTGAGCGCGATCCAACGGTCGGATCTACAGATACGAACCTTTTGAGTCGGTACTGTAGTCGTGCCGGTGGAATGGCCCCGACCGGATGTTGTCGCCGTATCGTACTGATTCCACGCCTGTCCATGGAAACCAGCCTCTGGAAACTCGTTAAACAATTTAAGCGCGATCCAGCGGTCGGATCTACAGATACGACCCTTTTGAGCCCGTACTCTGGTCGTGCCATTGGAATGGCCCTGACCGGACGCTGTCACCGTGTCGTACCGATTCCACGCGTCTCCATGGAAAACAGCCTTCCAAAACTCGTGACAAAATTTGAGCACGATCCAACGGTCGGATCTACAGATACGGACCTTTTGAGCCGGTACTCTAGTCGTGCCAGTGGAAGGGCCCCGACCGGATGCTGTCGCCGTATCGTACTGATTCCACGCCTCTCCATGGAAACCAGCCTTCGGAAACTCGTTAAACAATTTGAGCGCGATCCAGCGGTCGGATCTACAGATACGGACCTTTTGAGCCGGTACCCTAGTCGTGCCAGTGGAAGTGCCCGACGGATGCTCTCGCCGTATCGTACCGATTCCACACCTCTCCATGGAAACCAGCCTCCGGAAACTCGTGAAACAAATTGAGCGCGATCCAACGGTCGGATCTACAGATACGAACCTTTTGAGCCGGTACTGTAGTCGTGCCGGTGGAATGGCCCCGACCGGATGTTGTCGCCGTATCGTACTGATTCCACGCCTGTCCATGGAAACCAGCCTCTGGAAACTCGTTAAACAATTTAAGCGCGATCCAGCGGTCGGATCTACAGATACGACCCTTTTGAGCCCGTACTCTGGTCGTGCCATTGGAATGGCCCTGACCGGACGCTGTCACCGTGTCGTACCGATTCCACGCGTCTCCATGGAAAACAGCCTTCCAAAACTCGTGACAAAATTTGAGCACGATCCAACGGTCGGATCTACAGATACGGACCTTTTGAGCCGGTACTCTAGTCGTGCCAGTGGAAGGGCCCCGACCGGATGCTGTCGTCGTATCGTACTGATTCCACGCCTCTCCATGGAAACCAGCCTTCGGAAACTCGTTAAACAATTTGAGCGCGATCCAGCGGTCGGATCTACAGATACGGACCTTTTGAGCCGGTACTGTAGTCGTGCCGGTGGAATGGCCCCGACTGGATGTTGTCGCCGTATCGTACTGATTCCACGCCTGTCCATGGAAACCAGCCTCTGGAAACTCGTTAAACAATTTGAGCGCGATCCAGCGGTCGGATCTACAGATACGGACCTTTTGAGCCCGTACTCTTGTTGTGCTGGTGGAATGGCCCCGACCGGACGCTGTCCCCGTGTCGTACCGATTCCACGCGTCTCCATGGAAAACAGCCTCCAGAAACTGGTGAAAAAATTTGAGCACGATCCAACGGTCGGATCTACAGATACGGACCTTTTGCGCCGGTACTGTGGTCGTGCCGGTGGAAGGGCCCCGACCGGATGTTGTCCCCGTATCGTACCGTTTCCACGCCTCTCCATGGAAACCAGCCTCCGGAAACTCGTGAAACAATTTCGGCGCGCTCCAACGGTCGGATCTACAGATACGGACCTTTTGAGCCGGTACCCTAGTCGTGCTAGTGGAAGTGCCCCGACCGGATGCTCTCGCCGTATCGTAATGATTCCACGCCTCTCCATGGAAACCAGCCTCCGGAAACTCGTTAAACAATTTGAGCGCGATCCAGCGGTCGGATCTACAGATACGGACCTTTTGAGCCCGTACTCTGGTCGTGCCGTTGGAAAGGCCCCGACCGGACGCTGTCGCCGTGTCGTACCGATTCCACGCGTCTCCATGGAAAACAGCCTCCAGAAACGCGTGAAAAAATTTGTGCACGATCCAGCTGTCGGATCTACAGATACGGACCTTTTGAGCCGGTACTCTGGTCGTGTCGTTGGTACGTCCCTGACCGGACGTTGTCGCCGTGTCGTACCGATTCCACACGTCTCCATGGAAAACAGCCTCCGGATACTCGTGAAACAATTTGAGCGCGATCCAACGGTCGGATCTACAGATACGAACCTTTTGAGGCTGTGCTCTATTCGTGCCGGTGGAATGGCCCCGACCGGACGCTACCGACGTGTCTTACAGATTCCACTCGTCTATATGGACAATAGACTCCAAAAACTCGTGAAACAATTTCAGCGCGATCCATCGGTCGGATCTACAGATACGGACCTTTTGAGCTGGTGCTCTGGTCGTGCCGTTGGAATGGCCCCGACCGGACGCTGTCTCCGTGTCGTGTCGATTCCACGTGTCTGCATGGAAACCAGCCTCTGGAAATTCTTGAAACAATTTTAGCGCGATCCCACGGTCGGATCTACAGTTACGGACCTTTTGAGCCGGTACTCTGGTCGTGCCGGTGAAAGGGCCACGACCGGATGCTGTCGCCGTATCGTACCGATTCCACGCATCTCCATGGAAAACAGCCTCCAGAAACTCGTGAAACAATTTGAACGCGATCCAACGGTCGAATCTACAGATACGAACCTTTTGAGGCGGTACTCTAGTCGTGCCGGTGGAATGGCCCCGACCGGACGCTGCCGCCGTGTCATACAGATTCCACGTGTCTCCATGGAAAACAACCTCCCAAAACTCGTGACAAAATTTGAGCGCGATCCAGCGGTCGGATCTACAGATACGGACCTTTTGAGCTGGTGCTCTGGTCGTGCCGTTGGAAAGGCTCCGACCGGATGCTGTCGCTGATCGTACCGCTTCCACACCTCTCCATGGAAACTAGCCTCCGGAAACTCGTGAAAAAAATTGAGCGCGATCCAACGGTCGGATCTACAGATACGAACCTTTTGAGCCGGTACTGTAGTCGTGCCGGTGGAATGGCCCCGACCGGATGTTGTCGCCGTATCGTACTGATTCCACGCCTGTCCATGGAAACCAGCCTCTGGAAACTCGTTAAACAATTTAAGCGCGATCCAGCGGTCGGATCTACAGATACGGACCTTTTGAGCCCGTACTCTGGTCGTGCCGTTGGAATGGCCCTGACCGGACGCTGTCACCGTGTCGTACCGATTCCACGCGTCTCCATGGAAAACAGCCTTCCGAAACTCGTGACAAAATTTGAGCACGATCCAACGGTCGGATCTACAGATACGGACCTTTTGAGCCGGTACTCTAGTCGTGCCAGTGGAAGGGCCCCGACCGGATGCTGTCGCCGTCTCGTACTGATTCCACGCCTCTCCATGGAAACCAGCCTCCGGAAACTCGTTAAACAATTTGAGAGCGATCCAACGATCGGATCTACAGATACGGAGCTTTTGAGCCGATGCTCGGGTCGTGCCGTTGGGACGGCCCGGACCGGACGTTGTCGCCGTGTCGTACCGATTCCACGTGTCTCCATGGAAACCAGCCACCAGAAACTCGTGAAACAATTTGAGCGCGATCCCACGGTCGGATCTACAGATACGGACCTTTTGAGCCGGTACTCTGGTCGTGTTGTTGGTACGGCCCTGACCGGACGCTGTCGCCGTGTCGTACCGATTCCAAACGTCTCCATGGAAAACAGCCTCCGGAAACTCGTGCAACAATTTGAGCGCGATCCAACGGTCGCATCTACAGATACGAACCTTTTGAGGCTGTACTCTGGTAGTGCCGGTGGAATGGCCCCGACCGGACGCTGCCGACGTGTCTTACAGATTCCACTCGTCTATATGGACAATAGACTCCAAAAACTCGTGAAATAATTTCAGCGCGATCCAGCGGTCGGATCTACAGATACGGACCTTTTGAGCTGGTGCTCTGGTCGTGCCGTTGGAATGGCCCTGACCGGACGCTGTCGCCGTGTCGTACCGATTCCACGTGTCTCAATGGAAACCAGCCTCCGGAAACTCGTTAAACAATTTGAGCGCGATCCCACGGTCGGATCTACAGTTACGGACCTTTTGAGCCCGTACTTTGGTCGTGCTGGTGGAATGGCCCCGACCGGACGCTGTCTCCGTGTTGTACCGATTCCACGCGTCTCCATAGAAAACAGCCTTCCGAAACTCGTGACAAAATTTGAGCGCGATCCAACGTCGGATCTACAGATACGGACCTTTTGAGTCGGTACTCTAGTCGTGCCGGTGGAATGGCCCCGACCGGATGTTGTCGCGGTATCGTACTGATTCCACGCCTCTCCATGGAAACCAGCCTTCGGAAACTCGTTAAACAATTTGAGCGCGATCCAGCGGTCGGATCTACAGATACGGACCTTTTGAGCCGGTACCCTAGTCGTGCCAGTGGAAGTGCCCCGACCGGATGCTCTCGCCGTATCGTACCGATTCCACACCTCTCCATGGAAACCAGCCTCCGGAAACTCGTGAAACAATTTGAGCGCGATCCCACGATCGGATCTACAGTTACGGACCTTTTGAGCCGGTACTCTGGTCGTGCCGGTGAAAGGGCCGCGACCGGATGCTGTCGCCGTATCGTACCGATTCCACGCCTCTCCATGGAAAACAGCCTCCAGAAACTCGTAATACAATTTGAACGCGATCCAACGGTCGAATCTACAGATACGAACCTTTTGAGGCGGTACTCTGGTCGTGCCGGTGGAATGGCCCCGACCGGACGCTGCCGCCGTGTCGTACAGATTCCACGTGTCTCCAAGGAAAACAACCTCCCAAAACTCGTGACAAAATTTGAGCGCGATCCAGCGGTCGGATCTACAGATACGGACCTTTTGAGCTGGTGCTCTGGTCGTGCCGTTGGAAAGGCTCCGACCGGATGCTGTCGCTGATCGTACCGATTCCACGCCTCTCCATGGAAACCAGCCTCCGGAAACTCGTGAAAAAATTTGAGCGCGATCCCACGGTCGGATCTACAGTTACGGACCTTTTTGAGCCAGTACTCTGGTAATGCCGGTGGAAGGGCCCCGACCGGACGCTGTCGCCGTGTCGTACCGATTCCACGCGTCTCCATGGAAAACAGCCTCTGGAAACTCGTGAAACAATTTGAGCGCGATCCAACGGTCGAATCTACAGATACGAACCTTTTGAGGCGGTACTCTGGTTGTGCCGGTGGAATGGCCCCGACCGGACGCTGCCGCCGTGTCGTACAGAATCCACGTGTCTCCATGGAAAACAACCTCCCAAAACTCATGAAACAATTTCAGCGCGATCCAGCGGTCGGATCTACAAATACGGACCTTGTGAGCTGGTGCTCTGGTCGTGCCGTGGGAATGGCCACGACCGGACGGTGTCGCCGTGTCGTACCGATTCCACGTGTCTCCATGGAAACCAGCCTCCGGAAACTCGTGAAACAATTTGAGCGCGATCCCACGGTCGGATCTACAGTTACGGACCTTTTGAGCCCGTACTCTGGTCGTGCTGGTGGAATGGCCCTGACCGGACGCTGTCCCCGTGTCGTACTGATTCCACACGTCTCCATGGAAAACAACCTTCCGAAACTCTTGACAAAATTTGAGCACGATCCCACTGTCGGATCTACAGTTATGAACCTTTTGAGCCGGTACTCTAGTCGTGCCGGTGGAATGTCCCCGACCGGATGGTGTCGCCGTATAGTACTGATTCCACGCCTCTCCATGGAAACCAGCCTCCGAAAACTCGTTAAACAATTTGAGCGCGATCCAGCGGTCGGATCTACAGATACGGACCTTTTGAGCTCGTACTCTGGTCGTGCCGTTGGAATGGCCCTGACCGGACGCTGTCACCGTGTTGTACCGATTCCACGCGTCTCCATGGAAAATAGCCTTCCGAAACTCGTGACAAAATTTGAGCACGATCCAACGGTCGGATCTACAGATACGGACCTTTTGAGCCGGTACTCTAGTCGTGCCAGTGGAAGCGCCCCGACCGGATGCTGTCGCCGTATCGTACGGATTCCACGCCTCTCCATGGAAACCAGCCTCCGGAAACTCGTTAAACAATTTGAGCGCGATCCAGCGGTCGGGTCTACAGATAGGGACCTTTTGAGCCCGTACTCTGGTCGTGCTGGTGGAATGGCCCTGACCGGACGCTATCCCCGTGTCGTACCGATTCCACGCGTCTCCATGGAAAACTGCCTCCAGAAACTTGTGAAAAAATTTGAGCACGATCCAACGGTCGGATCTACAGATACGGACCTTTTGCGCCGGTACTCTGGTCGTGCCGTTGGAATGGCCCCGACCGGATGTTGTCGCCGTATCGTACTGATTCCACGCCTGTCCATGGAAACCAGCCTCTGGAAACTCGTTAAACAATTTAAGCGCGATCCAGCGGTCGGATCTACAGATACGGACCTTTTGAGCCCGCACTCTGGTCGTGCCGTTGGAATGGCCCTGACCGGACGCTGTCACCGTGTCGTACCGATTCCACGCGTCTCCATGGAAAACAGCCTTCCGAAACTCGTGACAAAATTTGAGCACGATCCAACGGTCGGATCTACAGATACGGACCTTTTGAGCCGGTACTCTAGTCGTGCCAGTGGAAGGGCCCCGACCGGATGCTGTCGTCGTCTCGTACTGATTCCACGCCTCTCCATGGAAACCAGCCTCCGGAAACTCGTTAAACAATTTGAGAGCGATCCAACGGTCGGATCTACAGATACAGACCTTTTGAGCCGATGCTCGGGTCGTGCCGTTCGTACGGCCCGGACCGGACGTTGTCGCCGTGTCGTACCGATTCCACGTGTCTCCATGGAAACCAGCCACCAGAAACTCGTGAAACAATTTGAGCGTGATCCCACGGTCGGATCTACAGATACGGACCTTTTGAGCCGGTACTCTGGTCGTGTTGTTGGTACGGCCCTGACCGGACGCTGTCGCCGTGTCGTACCGATTCCAAACGTCTCCATGGAAAACAGCCTCCGGAAACTCGTGCAACAATTTGAGCGCGATCCAACGGTCGCATCTACAGATACGAACCTTTTGAGGCTGTACTCTGTTAGTGCCGGTGGAATGGCCCCGACCGGACGCTGCCGACGTGTCTTACAGATTCCACTCGTCTATATGGACAATAGACTCCAAAAACTCGTGAAATAATTTCAGCGCGATCCAGCGGTCGGATCTACAGATACGGACCTTTTGAGCTGGTGCTCTGGTCGTGCCGTTGGAATGGCCCTGACCGGACGCTGTCGCCGTGTCGTACCGATTCCACGTGTCTCAATGGAAACCAGCCTCCGGAAACTCGTTAAACAATTTGAGCGCGATCCCACGGTCGGATCTACAGTTACGGACCTTTTGAGCCCGTACTTTGGTCGTGCTGGTGGAATGGCCCCGACCGGACGCTGTCTCCGTGTTGTACCGATTCCACGCGTCTCCATAGAAAACAGCCTTCCGAAACTCGTGACAAAATTTGAGCGCGATCCAACGTCGGATCTACAGATACGGACCTTTTGAGTCGGTACTCTAGTCGTGCCGGTGGAATGGCCCCGACCGGATGTTGTCGCGGTATCGTACTGATTCCACGCCTCTCCATGGAAACCAGCCTTCGGAAACTCGTTAAACAATTTGAGCGCGATCCAGCGGTCGGATCTACAGATACGGACCTTTTGAGCCGGTACCCTAGTCGTGCCAGTGGAAGTGCCCCGACCGGATGCTCTCGCCGTATCGTACCGATTCCACACCTCTCCATGGAAACCAGCCTCCGGAAACTCGTGAAACAATTTGAGCGCGATCCCACGATCGGATCTACAGTTACGGACCTTTTGAGCCGGTACTCTGGTCGTGCCGGTGAAAGGGCCGCGACCGGATGCTGTCGCCGTATCGTACCGATTCCACGCCTCTCCATGGAAAACAGCCTCCAGAAACTCGTAATACAATTTGAACGCGATCCAACGGTCGAATCTACAGATACGAACCTTTTGAGGCGGTACTCTGGTCGTGCCGGTGGAATGGCCCCGACCGGACGCTGCCGCCGTGTCGTACAGATTCCACGTGTCTCCAAGGAAAACAACCTCCCAAAACTCGTGACAAAATTTGAGCGCGATCCAGCGGTCGGATCTACAGATACGGACCTTTTGAGCTGGTGCTCTGGTCGTGCCGTTGGAAAGGCTCCGACCGGATGCTGTCGCTGATCGTACCGATTCCACGCCTCTCCATGGAAACCAGCCTCCGGAAACTCGTGAAAAAATTTGAGCGCGATCCCACGGTCGGATCTACAGTTACGGACCTTTTTGAGCCAGTACTCTGGTAATGCCGGTGGAAGGGCCCCGACCGGACGCTGTCGCCGTGTCGTACCGATTCCACGTGTCTCCATGGAAACCAGCCTCCGGAAACTCGTGAAACAATTTGAGCGCGATCCCACGGTCGGATCTACAGTTACGGACCTTTTGAGCCCGTACTCTGGTCGTGCTGGTGGAATGGCCCTGACCGGACGCTGTCCCCGTGTCGTACTGATTCCACACGTCTCCATGGAAAACAACCTTCCGAAACTCTTGACAAAATTTGAGCACGATCCCACTGTCGGATCTACAGTTACGAACCTTTTGAGCCGGTACTCTAGTCGTGCCGGTGGAATGTCCCCGACCGGATGGTGTCGCCGTATAGTACTGATTCCACGCCTCTCCATGGAAACCAGCCTCCGAAAACTCGTTAAACAATTTGAGCGCGATCCAGCGGTCGGATCTACAGATACGGACCTTTTGAGCTCGTACTCTGGTCGTGCCGTTGGAATGGCCCTGACCGGACGCTGTCACCGTGTTGTACCGATTCCACGCGTCTCCATGGAAAATAGCCTTCCGAAACTCGTGACAAAATTTGAGCACGATCCAACGGTCGGATCTACAGATACGGACCTTTTGCGCCGGTACTCTGGTCGTGCCGTTGGAATGGCCCCGACCGGATGTTGTCGCCGTATCGTACTGATTCCACGCCTGTCCATGGAAACCAGCCTCTGGAAACTCGTTAAACAATTTAAGCGCGATCCAGCGGTCGGATCTACAGATACGGACCTTTTGAGCCCGCACTCTGGTCGTGCCGTTGGAATGGCCCTGACCGGACGCTGTCACCGTGTCGTACCGATTCCACGCGTCTCCATGGAAAACAGCCTTCCGAAACTCGTGACAAAATTTGAGCACGATCCAACGGTCGGATCTACAGATACGGACCTTTTGAGCCGGTACTCTAGTCGTGCCAGTGGAAGCGCCCCGACCGGATGCTGTCGCCGTATCGTACGGATTCCACGCCTCTCCATGGAAACCAGCCTCCGGAAACTCGTTAAACAATTTGAGCGCGATCCAGCGGTCGGGTCTACAGATACGGACCTTTTGAGCCCGTACTCTGGTCGTGCTGGTGGAATGGCCCCGACCGGACGCTATCCCCGTGTCGTACCGATTCCACGCGTCTCCATGGAAAACTGCCTCCAGAAACTTGTGAAAAAATTTGAGCACGATCCAACGGTCGGATCTACAGATACGGACCTTTTGCGCCGGTACTCTGGTCGTGCCGTTGGAATGGCCCCGACCGGACGCTGTCGCCGTGTCGTACCGATTCCACGCGTCTCCATGGAAAACAGCCTTCCGAAACTCGTGACAAATTTGAGCGCGATCCAACGGTCGGATCTACAGATACGGACCTTTTGAGCCGGTACTCTTGTCGTGCCGGTGGAATGGCCCCAACCGGACGCTGCCGACGTGCCTTGTAGATTCCACTCGTCTATATGGACAATAGACTCCAAAAACTCGTGAAACAATTTCAGCGCGATCCTGCGGTCGGATCTACAGATACGGACCTTTTGAGCTGGTGCTCTGGTCGTGCCGGTGGAAGGGCCCCGACCGGATGCTGTCGCCGTATCGTACTGATTCCACGCCTCTCCATGGAAACCAGGCTCCGGAAACTCGTTAAACAATTTGAGCGCGATCCAGCGGTCGGATCTACAGATACGGACCTTTTGAGCCCGTACTCTGGTGGTGCCGTTGGAATGGCCCTGACCGGACGCTGTCACCGTGTCGTACCGATTCCACGCGTCTCCATGGAAAACAGCCTCTAGAAACTCGTGAAACAATTTGAGCACGATCCAACGGTCGGATCTACAGATACGGACCTTTTGCGCCGGTACTCTGGTCGTGCCGTTGGAATGGCCCCGACCGGATGTTGTCGCCGTATCGTACTGATTCCACGCCTGTCCATGGAAACCAGCCTCTGGAAACTCGTTAAACAATTTAAGCGCGATCCAGCGGTCGGATCTACAGATACGGACCTTTTGAGCTCGTACTCTGGTCGTGCCGTTGGAATGGCCCTGACCGGACGCTGTCACCGTGTTGTACCGATTCCACGCGTCTCCATGGAAAACAGCCTTCCGAAACTCGTGACAAAATTTGAGCACGATCCAACGGTCGGATCTACAGATACGGACCTTTTGAGCCGGTACTCTAGTCGTGCCAGTGGAAGCGCCCCGACCGGATGCTGTCGCCGTATCGTACGGATTCCACGCCTCTCCATGGAAACCAGCCTCCGGAAACTCGTTAAACAATTTGAGCGCGATCCAGCGGTCGGGTCTACAGATACGGACCTTTTGAGCCCGTACTCTGGTCGTGCTGGTGGAATGGCCCCGACCGGACGCTATCCCCGTGTCGTACCGATTCCACGCGTCTCCATGGAAAACTGCCTCCAGAAACTTGTGAAAAAATTTGAGCACGATCCAACGGTCGGATCTACAGATACGGACCTTTTGCGCCGGTACTCTGGTCGTGCCGTTGGAATGGCCCCGACCGGACGCTGTCGCCGTGTCGTACCGATTCCACGCGTCTCCATGGAAAACAGCCTTCCGAAACTCGTGACAAAATTTGAGCGCGATCCAACGGTCGGATCTACAGATACGGACCTTTTGAGCCGGTACTCTTGTCGTGCCGGTGGAATGGCCCCGACCGGACGCTGCCGACGTGCCTTGTAGATTCCACTCGTCTATATGGACAATAGACTCCAAAAACTCGTGAAACAATTTCAGCGCGATCCTGCGGTCGGATCTACAGATACGGACCTTTTGAGCTGGTGCTCTGGTCGTGCCGGTGGAAGGGCCCCGACCGGATGCTGTCGCCGTATCGTACTGATTCCACGCCTCTCCATGGAAACCAGGCTCCGGAAACTCGTTAAACAATTTGAGCGCGATCCAGCGGTCGGATCTACAGATACGGACCTTTTGAGCCCGTACTCTGGTGGTGCCGTTGGAATGGCCCTGACCGGACGCTGTCACCGTGTCGTACCGATTCCACGCGTCTCCATGGAAAACAGCCTTCCGAAACTCGTGACAAAATTTGAGCACGATCCAACGGTCGGATCTACAGATACGGACCTTTTGAGCCGGTACTCTAGTCGTGCCAGTGGAAGGGCACCGACCGGATGCTGTCGCCGTATCGTACTGATTCCACGCCTCTCCATGGAAACCAGCCTCCGGAAACTCGTTAAACAATTTGAGCGCGATCCAGCGGTCGGATCTACAGATACGGACCTTTTGAGCCCGTACTCTGGTCGTGCCGTTGGAATGGCCCCGACCGGACGCTGTCGCCGTGTCGTACCGATTCCACGCGTCTCCATGGAAAACAGCCTCCAGAAACTCGTGAAAAAATTTGAGCACGATCCAACGGTCGGATCTACAGATACGGACCTTTTGAGCCGGTACTCTGGTCGTGCCGGTGGAATGGCCCCGATCGGACGCTGCCGACGTGCCTTGCAGATTCCACTCGTCTATATGGACAATAGACTCCAAAAACTCGTGAAACAATTTCAGCGCGATCCTGCGGTCGGATCTACAGATACGGACCTTTTGAGCTGGTGCTCTGGTCGTGCCGGTGGAAGGGCCCCGACCGGATGCTGTCGCCGTATCGTACTGATTGCACGCCTCTCCATGGAAACCAGCCTCCGGAAACTCGTTAAACAATTTGAGCGCGATCCAGCGGTCGGATCTACAGATACGGACCTTTTGAGCCCGTACTCTGGTCGTGCCGTTGGAATGGCCCCGACCGGACGCTGTCGCCGTGTCGTACCGATTCCACGCGTCTCCATGGAAACCAGTCTCCAGAAACTCCTGCAACAATTTGAGCGCGATCCAACGGTCGGATCTACAGATACGGACCTTTTGAGCCGGTACTCTGGTCGTGCCGGTGGAATGGCCCCGACCGGACGCTGTCGCCGTGTCGTACCGATTCCACGCGTCACCATGGAAACCACCCTCCGAAAACTCGTGAAACAAATTGAGCACGATCCAATGGTCGGATATACAGATACGGACCTTTTGAGCCGGTACTCTGGTCGTGCAGGTGGAATGGCCCCGACCGGACGCTGTCGCCGTGTCGTACCGATTCCACGCGTCTCCATGGAAACCAGCCTCCGGAAACTCGTGAAACAATTTGAGCATGATCCAACGGTCGGATCCACAGATACGGACCTTTTGAGCCGGTCCTCTGGTCGTGCCGTTGGAATGGCCCAGACAGGACGCTGTCACCGTGTCGTACCGATTCCACGCGTCTCCATGGAAACCAGTCTCCAGAAACTCCTGCAACAATTTGAGCGCGATCCAACGGTCGGATCTACAGATACCGAGCTTTTGAGCCGGTGCTCTGGTCGTGCCGTTGGAATGGCCCGACCGGACGTTGTCGCTGGGTCGTACCGATTCCACGCGTCTCCATGAAAACCAGCCTCCGGAAACTCGTGAAACAATTTGAGCGCGATCCAACGGTCGGATCTACAGATACGGACCTTTTGAGCCGGTACTCTGGTCATGCCGGTGGAATGGCCCCGACCGGACGCTGCCGACGTGCCTTGCAGATTCCACTCGTCTATATGGACAATAGACTCCAAAAACTCGTGAAACAATTTCAGCGCGATCCTGCGGTCGGATCTACAGATACGGACCTTTTGAGCTGGTGCTCTGGTCGTGCCGGTGGAAGGGCCCCGACCGGATGCTGTCGCCGTATCGTACTGATTGCACGCCTCTCCATGGAAACCAGCCTCCGGAAACTCGTTAAACAATTTGAGTGCGATCCAGCGGTCGGATCTACAGATACGGACCTTTTGAGCCCGTACTCTGGTGGTGCCGTTGGAATGGCCCTGACCGGACGCTGTCACCGTGTCGTACCGATTCCACGCCTCTCCATGGAAACCAGCCTCCGGAAACTCGTTAAACAATTTGAGCGCGATCCAGCGGTCGGATCTACAGATACGGACCTTTTGAGCCCGTACTCTGGTCGTGCCGTTGGAATGGCCCCGACCGGACGCTGTCGCCGTGTCGTACCGATTCCACGCGTCTCCATGGAAAACAGCCTCCAGAAACTCGTGAAAAAATTTGAACACGATCCAACGGTCGGATCTACAGATACGGACCTTTTGAGCCGGTACTCTGGTCGTGCCGGTGGAATGGCCCCGACCGGACGCTGCCGACGTGCCTTGCAGATTCCGCTCGTCTATATGGACAATAGACTCCAAAAACTCGTGAAACAATTTCAGCGCGATCCTGCGGTCGGATCTACAGATACGGACCTTTTGAGCTGGTGCTCTGGTCGTGCCGGTGGAAGGGCCCCGACCGGATGCTGTCGCCGTATCGTACTGATTCCACGCCTCTCCATGGAAACCAGCCTCCGGAAACTCGTTAAACAATTTGAGCGCGATCCAGCGGTCGGATCTACAGATACGGACCTTTTGAGCCCGTACTCTGGTCGTGCCGTTGGAATGGCCCTGACCGGACGCTGTCACCGTGTCGTACCGATTCCACGCGTCTCCATGGAAAACAGCCTTCCGAAACTCGTGACAAAATTTGAGCACGATCCAACGGTCGGATGTACAGATACGGACCTTTTGAGCCGGTACTCTAGTCGTGCCAGTGGAAGGGCACCGACCGGATGCTGTCGCCGTATCGTACTGATTCCACGCCTCTCCATGGAAACCAGCCTCCGGAAACTCGTTAAACAATTTGAGCGCGATCCAGCGGTCGGATCTACAGATACGGACCTTTTGAGCCCGTACTCTGGTCGTGCCGTTGGAATGGCCCCGACCGGACGCTGTCGCCGTGTCGTACCGATTCCACGCGTCTCCATGGAAAACAGCCTCCAGAAACTCGTGAAAAAATTTGAGCACGATCCAACGGTCGGATCTACAGATACGGACCTTTTGAGCCGGTACTCTGGTCGTGCCGGTGGAATGGCCCCGACCGGACGCTGCCGACGTGCCTTGCAGATTCCACTCGTCTATATGGACAATAGACTCCAAAAACTCGTGAAACAATTTCAGCGCGATCCTGCGGTCGGATCTACAGATACGGACCTTTTGAGCTGGTGCTCTGGTCGTGCCGGTGGAAGGGCCCCGACCGGATGCTGTCGCCGTATCGTACTGATTCCACGCCTCTCCATGGAAACCAGCCTCCGGAAACTCGTTAAACAATTTGAGCGCGATCCAGCGGTCGGATCTACAGATACGGACCTTTTGAGCCCGTACTCTGGTGGTGCCGTTGGAATGGCCCTGACCGGACGCTGTCACCGTGTCGTACCGATTCCACGCCTCTCCATGGAAACCAGCCTCCGGAAACTCGTTAAACAATTTGAGCGCGATCCAGCGGTCGGATCTACAGATACGGACCTTTTGAGCCCGTACTCTGGTCGTGCCGTTGGAATGGCCCCGACCGGACGCTGTCGCCGTGTCGTACCGATTCCACGCGTCTCCATGGAAAACAGCCTCCAGAAACTCGTGAAAAAATTTGAGCACGATCCAACGGTCGGATCTACAGATACGGACCTTTTGAGCCGGTACTCTGGTCGTGCCGGTGGAATGGCCCCGACCGGACGCTGCCGACGTGCCTTGCAGATTCCACTCGTCTATATGGACAATAGACTCCAAAAACTCGTGAAACAATTTCAGCGCGATCCTGCGGTCGGATCTACAGATACGGACCTTTTGAGCTGGTGCTCTGGTCGTGCCGGTGGAAGGGCCCCGACCGGATGCTGTCGCCGTATCGTACTGATTCCACGCCTCTCCATGGAAACCAGCCTCCGGAAACTCGTTAAACAATTTGAGCGCGATCCAGCGGTCGGATCTACAGATACGGACCTTTTGAGCCCGTACTCTGGTCGTGCCGTTGGAAAGGCCCTGACCGGACGCTGTCACCGTGTCGTACCGATTCCACGCGTCTCCATGGAAAACAGCCTTCCGAAACTCGTGACAAAATTTGAGCACGATCCAACGGTCGGATCTACAGATACGGACCTTTTGAGCCGGTACTCTAGTCGTGCCAGTGGAAGGGCACCGACCGGATGCTGTCGCCGTATCGTACTGATTCCACGCCTCTCCATGGAAACCAGCCTCCGGAAACTCGTTAAACAATTTGAGCGCGATCCAGCGGTCGGATCTACAGATACGGACCTTTTGAGCCCGTACTCTGGTCGTGCCGGTGGAAGGGCCCCGACCGGACGCTGTCGCCGTGTCGTACCGATTCCACGCGTCTCCATGGAAAACAGCCTCCAGAAACTCGTGACAAAATTTGAGCGCGATCCAACGGTCGGATCTACAGATACGGACCTTTTGAGCCGGTACTCTGGTCGTGCCGGTGGAATGGCCCCGACCGGACGCTGCCGACGTGCCTTGCAGATTCCACTCGTCTATATGGACAATAGACTCCAAAACTCGTGAAACAATTTCAGCGCGATCCTGCGGTCGGATCTACAGATACGGACGTTTTGAGCTGGTGCTCTGGTCGTGCCGGTGGAAGGGCCCCGACCGGATGCTGTCGCCGTATCGTACTGATTGCACGCCTCTCCATGGAACCAGCCTCCGGAAACTCGTTAAACAATTTGAGCGCGATCCAGCGGTCGGATCTACAGATACGGACCTTTTGAGCCCGTACTCTGGTCGTGCCGTTGGAATGGCCCCGACCGGACGCTGTCGCCGTGTCGTACCGATTCCACGCGTCTCCATGGAAACCAGTCTCCAGAAACTCCTGCAACAATTTGAGCGCGATCCAACGGTCGGATCTACAGATACGGACCTTTTGAGCCGGTACTCTGGTCGTGCCGGTGGAATGGCCCCGACCGGACGCTGTCGCCGTGTCGTACCGATTCCACGCGTCACCATGGAAACCACCCTCCGAAACTCGTGAAACAAATTGAGCACGATCCAATGGTCGGATATACAGATACGGACCTTTTGAGCCGGTACTCTGGTCGTGCAGGTGGAATGGCCCCGACCGGACGCTGTCGCCGTGTCGTACCGATTCCACGCGTCTCCATGGAAACCAGCCTCCGGAAACTCGTGAAACAATTTGAGCGCGATCCAAAGGTCGGATCAACAGATACGGACCTTTTGAGCCGGTACTCTGGTCGTGCCGGTGGAATGGCCCCGACCGGACGCTGTCCCCGTGTCGTATGGATTCCACGCGTCTCCATGGAAACCAGCCTCCGGAAACTCGTGAAACAATTTGAGCGCGATCCAACTGTCGGATCTACAGATACGGACCTTTTGAGCCGGTACTCTGGTCGTGCCGGTGGAATGGCCTCGACCGGACGCTGTCGCCGTGTCGTACCGATTCCACGCGTCTCCATGGAAACCAGCCTCCGGAAACTCGTGAAACAGTTTGAGCGCGATCCAACGGTCGGATCTACAGATACGGACCTTTTGAGCCCGGGCTCTAGCCGTGCCGTTGGAATGGCCCCGACCGGACGCTGTCGCCGTTTCGTACCGCTTCCACACGTCTCCATGGAAACCAGCCTCCGGAAACTCGTGAAACAATTTGAGCATGATCCAACGGTCGGATCCACAGATACGGACCTTTTGAGCCGGTCCTCTGGTCGTGCCGTTGGAATGGCCCAGACAGGACGCTGTCACCGTGTCGTACCGATTCCACGCGTCTCCATGGAAACCAGTCTCCAGAAACTCCTGCAACAATTTGAGCGCGATCCAACGGTCGGATCTACAGATACCGAGCTTTTGAGCCGGTGCTCTGGTCGTGCCGTTGGAATGGCCCGACCGGACGTTGTCGCTGGGTCGTACCGATTCCACGCGTCTCCATGAAAACCAGCCTCCGGAAACTCGTGAAACAATTTGAGCGCGATCCAACGGTCGGATCTACAGATACGGACCTTTTGAGCCGGTACTCTGGTCCTGCCGGTGGAATGGCCCCGACCGGACGCTGCCGACGTGCCTTGCAGATTCCACTCGTCTATATGGACAATAGACTCCAAAAACTCGTGAAACAATTTCAGCGCGATCCTGCGGTCGGATCTACAGATACGGACCTTTTGAGCTGGTGCTCTGGTCGTGCCGGTGGAAGGGCCCCGACCGGATGCTGTCGCCGTATCGTACTGATTGCACGCCTCTCCATGGAAACCAGCCTCCGGAAACTCGTTAAACAATTTGAGCGCGATCCAGCGGTCGGATCTACAGATACGGACCTTTTGAGCCAGTACTCTGGTCGTGCCGTTGGAATGGCCCCGACCGGACGCTGTCGCCGTGTCGTACCGATTCCACGCGTCTCCATGGAAACCAGTCTCCAGAAACTCCTGCAACAATTTGAGCGCGATCCAACGGTCGGATCTACAGATACCGAGCTTTTGAGCCGGTGCTCTGGTCGTGCCGTTGGAATGGCCCGACCGGACGCTGTCGCCGGGTCGTACCGATTCCACGCGTCTCCATGAAAACCAGCCTCCGGAAACTCGTGAAACAATTTGAGCGCGATCCAACTGTCGGATCTACAGATACGGACCTTTTGAGCCGGTACTCTGGTCGTGCCGTTGGAATGGCCCCGAACGGACGCTGTCCCCGTGTCGTACCGATTCCACGCGTCTCCATGGAAACCAGCCTCCGGAAACTCGTGAAACAATTTGAGCGCGATCCAACTGTCGGATCTACAGATACGGACCTTTTGAGCCGGTACTCTGGTCGTGCCGGTGGAATGGCCCCGACCGGACGCTGTCGCCGTGTCGTACCGATTCCACGCGTCTCCATGGAAACCAGCCTCCGGAAACTCGTGAAACAGTTTGAGCGCGATCCAACGGTCGGATCTACAGATACGGACCTTTTGAGCCGGTACTCTGGTCGTGCCGGTGGAATGGCCCCGACCGGACGCTGTCGCCGTGTCGTACCGATTCCACGCGTCACCATGGAAACCACCCTCCGAAAACTCGTGAAACAATTTGAGCACGATCCAATGGTCGGATCTACAGATACGGACCTTTTGAGCCGGTACTCTGGTCGTGCAGGTGGAATGGCCCCGACCGGACGCTGTCGCCGTGTCGTACCGATTCCACGTGTCTCCATGGAAACCAGCCTCCGGAAACTCGTGAAACAATTTGAGCGCGATCGAAAGGTCGGATCAACAGATACGGACCTTTTGAGCCGGTACTCTGGTCGTGCCGGTGGAATGGCCCCGACCGGACGCTGTCGCCGTGTCGTACCGATTCCACGTGTCTCCATGGAAACCAGCCTCCGAAAACTCGTGAAACAATTTGAGCGCGATCCAAAGGTCGGATCAACAGATACGGACCTTTTGAGCCGGTACTCTGGTCGTGCCGGTGGAATGGCCCCGACCGGACGCTGTCCCCGTGTCGTATGGATTCCACGCGTCTCCATGGAAACCAGCCTCCGGAAACTCGTGAAACAATTTGAGCGCGATCCAACTGTCGGATCTACAGATACGGACCTTTGGAGCCGGTACTCTGGTCGTGCCGGTGGAATGGCCTCGACCGGACGCTGTCGCCGTGTCGTACCGATTCCACGCGTCTCCATGGAAACCAGCCTCCGGAAACTCGTGAAACAGTTTGAGCGCGATCCAACGGTCGGATCTACAGATACGGACCTTTTGAGCCCGGGCTCTAGCCGTGCCGTTGGAATGGCCCCGACCGGACGCTGTCGCCGTTTCGTACCGCTTCCACACGTCTCCATGGAAACCAGCCTCCGGAAACTCGTGAAACAATTTGAGCATGATCCAACGGTCGGATCCACAGATACGGACCTTTTGAGCCGGTCCTCTGGTCGTGCCGTTGGAATGGCCCAGACAGGACGCTGTCACCGTGTCGTACCGATTCCACGCGTCTCCATGGAAACCAGTCTCCAGAAACTCCTGCAACAATTTGAGCGCGATCCAACGGTCGGATCTACAGATACCGAGCTTTTGAGCCGGTGCTCTGGTCGTGCCGTTGGAATGGCCCGACCGGACGCTGTCGCCGGGTCGTACCGATTCCACGCGTCTCCATGAAAACCAGCCTCCGGAAACTCGTGAAACAATTTGAGCGCGATCCAACGGTCGGATCTACAGATACGGACCTTTTGAGCCGGTACTCTGGTCGTGCCGTTGGAATGGCCCCGAACGGACGCTGTCCCCGTGTCGTACCGATTCCACGCGTCTCCATGGAAACCAGCCTCCGGAAACTCGTGAAACAATTTGAGCGCGATCCAACTGTCGGATCTACAGATACGGACCTTTTGAGCCGGTACTCTGGTCGTGCCGGTGGAATGGCCCCGACCGGACGCTGTCGCCGTGTCGTACCGATTCCACGCGTCTCCATGGAAACCAGTCTCCAGAAACTCCTGCAACAATTTGAGCGCGATCCAACGGTCGGATCTACAGATACCGAGCTTTTGAGCCGGTGCTCTGGTCGTGCCGTTGGAAGGGCCCGACCGGACGCTGTCGCTGGGTCGTACCGATTCCACGCGTCTCCATGAAAACCAGCCTCCGGAAACACGTGAAACAATTTGAGCGCGATCCAACGGTCGGATCTACAGATACGGACCTTTTGAGCCGGTACTCTGGTCGTGCCGTTGGAATGGCCCTGAACGGACGCTGTCCCCGTGTCGTACCGATTCCACGCGTCTCCATGGAAACCAGCCTCCGGAAACTCGTGAAACAATTTGAGCGCGATCCAAATGTCGGATCTACAGATACGGACCTTTTGAGCCGGTACTCTGGTCGTGCCGGTGGAATGGCCCCGACCGGACGCTGTCGCCGTGTCGTACCGATTCCACGCGTCTCCATGGAAACCAGCCTCCGGAAACTCGTGAAACAGTTTGAGCGCGATCCAACGGTCGGATCTACAGATACGGACCTTTTGAGCACGTACTCTAGTCGTGTCGGTGGAATGGCCCCGACCGGACGCTGTCCCCGTGTCGTACGGATTCCACGCGTCTCCATGGAAAACAGCCTCCAGAAACTAGTGAAACAATTTGAGCTTGATCCAACGGTGGGATCTACAGATACGGACCTTTTGAGCCGATACTCTGGTGGTGCCGGTGGAAGGGCCCCGACCGGACGCTGTCGCCGTGTCGTACCGATTCCACGCGTCTCCATGGAAACCAGCCTCCGGAAACTCGTGAAACAATTTGAGCGCGATCCAACGGTCGGATCTACAGATACGGAGCTTTTGAGCCGGTGCTCTAGTCGAGACGTTGGAATGGCCCCGACCGGACGCTGTCGCCGGGTTGTAACGATTCCACGCGTCTCCATGGAAACCAGTCTCCAGAAACTCCTGCAACAACTTGAGCGCGATCCAACGGTCGGATCTACAGATACCGAGCTTTGGAGCCGGTGCTCTGGTCGTGC
>JANKYH010001216.1:0-11393 GCA_027475595.1 Populus davidiana x Populus alba var. pyramidalis | reverse complement strand
GTGAAAAAATTTGAGCGCGATCCAACGGTCGGATCTATAGATACGGACCTTTGAGACGCTACTCTGGCCGAGCCGGTGGAATTGCCACGACCGGACGCTGTCGCCGTGTCGTACGATTCAACGCGTCTCGATGGAAAACAGCCTCTGGAAACTCGTGGGAAAAATTTGAGCGCGATCCAACGGTCGGATCTATAGATACGGACCTTTGAGCGCTACTATGGCCGAGCCGGTGGAATTGCCACGACCGGACGCTGTCGCCGTGTCGTACCGATTCAACGCGTCTCATGGAAAAAACCTCTAGAAACTCGTGGAAAAATTTGACCGCGATCCAACGGTCGGATCTATAGATACGGACCTTTTGAGACGCTACTCTGGCCGAGCCGGTGGAATTGCCACGACCGGACGCTGTCGCCGTGTCGTACCGATTCAATGCGTCTCCATGGAAAACAGCCTCCGGAAACTCGTGGAAAAATTTGAGCGCGATCCAACGGTCGGATCTATAGATACGGACCTTTTGAGACGCTACTCTGGCCGAGCCGGTGGAATTGCCACGACCGGACGCTGTCGCCGTGTCGTACCGATTCAACGCGTCTCCATGGAAAACAGCCTCCGGAAACTCGTGAAAAATTTGAGCGCGATCCAACGGTCGGATCTATAGATACGGACCTTTTGAGCCGCTACTCTGGTCGAGCCGGTGGAATTGCCCCGACCGGACGCTGTCGCCCGTCGTACCGATTCAATGCGTGGCATGGAAAACAGCCTCCGAAAACTCGTGGAAAAATTTGAGCGCGATCCAACGGTCGGATCTATAGATACGGACCTTTGAGACGCTACTGTGGCCGAGCGGTGGAATTGCCACGACCGGACGCTTCGCCGTGTCGTACCGATTCAATGCGTGGCATGGAAAACAGCCTCCTAAAACTCGTGAAAAAATTTGAGCGCGATCCAACGGTCGGATCTATAGATACGGACCTTTTGAGACGCTACTGTGGCCGAGCCGGTGGAATTGCCGAGACCGGACGCTGTCGCCGTGTCGTACCGATTCAACGCGTCTCCATGGAAAACAGCCTCTGGAAACTCGTGGAAAAATTTGACCGCGATCCAACGGTCGGATCTATAGATACGGACCTTTTGAGTCGCTACTCTGGCCGAGCCGGTGGAATTGCCACGACCGGACGCTTTCGCCGTGTCGTACCGATTCAATGCGTGGGCATGGAAAACAGCCTCCTAAAACTCGTGAAAAAATTTGAGCGCGATCCAACGGTCGGATCTATAGATACGGACCTTTTGAGACGCTACTGTGGCCGAGCCGGTGGAAATGCCTAGACCGGACGCTGTCGCCGTGTCGTACCGATTCAACGCGTCTCCATGGAAAACAGCCTCTGGAAACTCGTGGAAAAATTTGACCGCGATCCAACGGTCGGATCTATAGATACGGACCTTTTGAGTCGCTACTCTGGCCGAGCCGGTGGAATTGCCACGACCGGACGCTGTCGCCGTGTCGTACCGATTCAATGCGTTGGCATGGAAAACAGCCTCCTAAAACTCGTGAAAAAATTTGAGGGCGATCCAACGGTCGGATCTATAGATACGGACCTTTTGAGACGCTACTGTGGCCGAGCCGGTGGAATTGCCGAGACCGGACGCTGTCGCCGTGTCGTACCGATTCAACGCGTCTCCATGGAAAACAGCCTCTGGAAACTCGTGGAAAAATTTGACCGCGATCCAACGGTCGGATCTATAGATACGGACCTTTTGAGTCGCTACTCTGGCCGAGCCGGTGGAATTGCCACGACCGGACGCTGTCGCCGTGTCGTACCGATTCAACGCGTGGGCATGGAAAACAGCCTCCTAAAACTCGTGAAAAAATTTGAGCGCGATCCAACGGTCGGATCTATAGATACGGACCTTTTGAGACGCTACTGTGGCCGAGCCGGTGGAATTGCCGAGACCGGACGCTGTCGCCGTGTCGTACCGATTCAACGCGTCTCCATGGAAAACAGCCTCTGGAAACTCGTGGAAAAATTTGACCGCGATCCAACGGTCGGATCTATAGATACGGACCTTTTGAGTCGCTACTCTGGCCGAGCCGGTGGAATTGCCACGACCGGACGCTGTCGCCGTGTCGTACCGATTCAATGCGTCGGCATGGAAAACAGCCTCCTAAAACTCGTGAAAAAATTTGAGCGCGATCCAACGGTCGGATCTATAGATACGGACCTTTTGAGACGCTACTGTGGCCGAGCCGGTGGAATTGCCGAGACCGGACGCTGTCGCCGTGTCGTACCGATTCAACGCGTCTCCATGGAAAACAACCTCTAGAAACTCGTGGAAAAATTTGACCGCGATCCAACGGTCGGATCTATAGATACGGACCTTTTGAGTCGCTACTCTGGCCGAGCCGGTGGAATTGCCACGACCGGACGCTGTCGCCTTGTCGTACCGATTCAAGGCGTCTCCATGGAAAACAGCCTCCGGAAACTCGTGGAAAAATTTGACCGCGATCCAACGGTCGGATCTATAGATACGGACCTTTTGAGTCGCTACTCTGGGCGAGCCGGTGGAATTGCCACGACCGGACGCTGTCGCCTTGTCGTACCGATTCAAGGCGTCTCCATGGAAAACAGCCTTCGGAAACTCGTGAAAAAATTTGAGCGCGATCCAACGGTCGGATCTATAGATACGGACCTTTTGAGTCGCTACTCTGGTCGAGCCGGTGGAATTGCCACGACCGGACGCTGTCGCCGTGTCGTACCGATTCAATGCGTGGCATGGAAAACAACCTCCTAAAACTCGTGAAAAAATTTGAGCGCGATCCAACGGTCGGATCTATAGATACGGACCTTTTGAGACGCTACTGTGGCCGAGCCGGTGGAATTGCCACGACCGGACGCTGTCGCCGTGTCGTACCGATTCAACGCGTCTCGATGGAAAACAGCCTCTGGAAACTCGTGAAAAATTTGACGCGATCCAACGGTCGGATCTATAGATACGGACCTTTTGAGTCGCTACTATGGCCGAGCGGTGGAATTGCCACGACCGGACGCTGTCGCCGTGTCGTACCGATTCAACGCGTCTCCATGGAAAACAACCTCTAGAAACTCGTGGAAAAAATTTGACCGCGATCCAACGGTCGGATCTATAGATACGGACCTTTTGAGTCGCTACTCTGGCCGAGCCGGTGGAATTGCCACGACCGGACGCTGTCGCCTTGTCGTACCGATTCAAGACGTCTCCATGGAAAACAGCCTCCGGAAACTCGTGGAAAATTTGACCGCGATCCAACGGTCGGATCTATAGATACGGACCTTTTGAGTCGCTACTCTGGCCGAGCCGGTGGAATTGCCACGACCGGACGCTGTCGCCTTGTCGTACCGATTCAAGGCGTCTCATGGAAAACAGCCTTCGGAAACTCGTGAAAAATTTGAGCGCGATCCAACGGTCGGATCTATAGATACGGACCTTTTGAGTCGCTACTCTGGTCGAGCCGGTGGAATTGCCACGACCGGACGCTGTCGCCGTCTCGTACCGATTCAATGCGTTGGCATGGAAAACAACCTCCTAAACTCGTGAAAAAATTTGAGCGCGATCCAACGGTCGGATCTATAGATACGGACCTTTTGAGACGCTACTGTGGCCGAGCCGGTGGAATTGCCACGACGGACGCTGTCGCCGTGTCGTACCGATTCAACGCGTCTCGATGGAAAACAGCCTCTGGAAACTCGTGGAAAAATTGACCGCGATCCAACGGTCGGATCTATAGATACGGACCTTTGAGTCGCTACTCTGGCCGAGCGGTGGAATTGCCACGACCGGACGCTGTCGCCGTGTCGTACCGATTCAACGCGTCTCCATGGAAAACAACCTCTAGAAACTCGTGGAAAAATTTGAGCGCGATCCAACGGTCGGATCTATAGATACGGACCTTTTGAGTCGCTACTCTGGCCGAGCCGGTGGAATTGCCACGACCGGACGCTGTCGCCGTGTCGTACGATTCAACGCGTCTCCATGGAAAACAGCCTCTGGAAACTCGTGGAAAAATTTGACCGCGATCCAACGGTCGGATCTATAGATACGGACCTTTTGAGTCGCTACTCTGGCCGAGCCGGTGGAATTGCCACGACCGGACGCTGTCGCCGTGTCGTCCCGATTCAATGCGTGGGCATGGAAAACAGCCTCCTAAAACTCGTGAAAAAATTTGAGCGCGATCCAACGGTCGGATCTATAGATACGGACCTTTTGAGACGCTACTGTGGCCGAGCCGGTGGAATTGCCACGACCGGACGCTGTCGCCGTGTCGTACCGATTCAACGCGTCTCGATGGAAAACAGCCTCTGGAAACTCGTGAAAAAAATTTGAGCGCGATCCAACGGTCGGATCTATAGATACGGACCTTTTGAGTCGCTACTCTGGCCGAGCCGGTGGAATTGCCACGACGGACGCTGTCGCCGTGTCGTACCGATTCAACGCGTCTCGATGGAAAACAGCCTCTGGAAACTCGTGGAAAAATTTGACCGCGATCCAACGGTCGGATCTATAGATACGGACTTTTGAGTCGCTACTCTGGCCGAGCCGGTGGAATTGCCACGACCGGACGCTGTCGCCGTGTCGTACCGATTCAACGCGTCTCCATGGAAAACAACCTCTAGAAACTCGTGGAAAAATTTGAGCGCGATCCAACGGTCGGATCTATAGATACGGACCTTTTGAGTCGCTACTAGGCCGAGCGGTGGAATTGCCACGACCGGACGCTGTCGCCGTGTCGTACCGATTCAACGCGTCTCCATGGAAAACAGCCTCCGGAAACTCGTGGAAAAATTTGACCGCGATCCAACGGTCGGATCTATAGATACGGACCTTTTGAGTCGCTACTCTGGCCGAGCCGGTGGAATTGCCACGACCGGACGCTGTCGCCGTGTCGTACCGATTCAATGCGTGGGCATGGAAAACAGCCTCCTAAAACTCGTGAAAAAATTTGAGCGCGATCCAACGGTCGGATCTATAGATACGGACCTTTTGAGACGCTACTGTGGCCGAGCCGGTGGAATTGCCACGACCGGACGCTGTCGCCGTGTCGTACCGATTCAACGCGTCTCGATGGAAAACAGCCTCTGGAAACTCGTGGAAAAATTTGACCGCGATCCAACGGTCGGATCTATAGATACGGACCTTTTGAGTCGCTACTCTGGCCGAGCCGGTGGAATTGCCACGACCGGACGCTGTCGCCGTGTCGTACCGATTCAACGCGTCTCCATGGAAAACAACCTCTAGAAACTCGTGGAAAAATTTGACCGCGATCCAACGGTCGGATCTATAGATACGGACCTTTTGAGTCGCTACTCTGGCCGAGGGTGGAATTGCCACGACCGGACGCTGTCGCCTTGTCGTACCGATTCAAGGCGTCTCCATGGAAAACAGCCTCCGGAAACTCGTGGAAAAATTTGACCGCGATCCAACGGTCGGATCTATAGATACGGACTTTTGAGTCGCTACTCTGGCCGAGCCGGTGGAATTGCCACGACCGGACGCTGTCGCCTTGTCGTACCGATTCAAGGCGTCTCCATGGAAAACAGCCTTCGGAAACTCGTGAAAACATTTGAGCGCGATCCAACGGTCGGATCTATAGATACGGACCTTTTGAGTCGCTACTCTGGTCGAGCCGGTGGAATTGCCACGACCGGACGCTGTCGCCGTCTCGTACCGATTCAATGCGTGCATGGAAAACAGCCTCCTGAAACTCGTGAAAAATTTGAGCGCGATCCAACGGTCGGATCTATAGATACGGACCTTTTGAGACGCTACTGTGGCCGAGCCGGTGGAATTGCCACGACCGGACGCTGTCGCCGTGTCGTACCGATTCAACGCGTCTCGATGGAAAACAGCCTCTGGAAACTCGTGGAAAAATTTGACCGCGATCCAACGGTCGGATCTATAGATACGGACCTTTTGAGTCGCTACTCTGGCCGAGCGGTGGAATTGCCACGACCGGACGCTGTCGCCGTGTCGTACCGATTCAACGCGTCTCCATGGAAAACAACCTTTAGAAACTCGTGGAAAAATTTGACCGCGATCCAACGGTCGGATCTATAGATACGGACCTTTTGAGTCGCTACTCTGGCCGAGCCGGTGGAATTGCCACGACCGGACGCTGTCGCCGTGTCGTACCGATTCAACGCGTCTCCATGGAAAACAGCCTCCGGAAACTCGTGGAAAAATTTGACCGCGATCCAACGGTCGGATCTATAGATACGGACCTTTTGAGTCGCTACTCTGGCCGAGCCGGTGGAATTGCCACGACCGGACGCTGTCGCCGTGTCGTACCGATTCAATGCGTCTCCATGGAAAACAGCCTCCGGAAACTCGTGAAAACATTTGAGCGCGATCCAACGGTCGGATCTATAGATACGGACCTTTTGAGTCGCTACTCTGGTCGAGCCGGTGGAATTGCCACGACCGGACGCTGTCGCCGTCTCGTACCGATTCAATGCGTTGGCATGGAAAACAACCTCCTAAAACTCGTGAAAAAATTTGAGCGCGATCCAACGGTCGGATCTATAGATACGGACCTTTTGAGACGCTACTGTGGCCGAGCCGGTGGAATTGCCACGACCGGACGCTGTCGCCGTGTCGTACCGATTCAACGCGTCTCGATGGAAAACAGCCTCTGGAAACTCGTGGAAAAATTTGACCGCGATCCAACGGTCGGATCTATAGATACGGACCTTTTGAGTCGCTACTCTGGCCGAGCCGGTGGAATTGCCACGACCGGACGCTGTCGCCGTGTCGTACCGATTCAACGCGTCTCCATGGAAAACAACCTCTAGAAACTCGTGGAAAAATTTGAGCGCGATCCAACGGTCGGATCTATAGATACGGACCTTTTGAGTCGCTACTCTGGCCGAGCCGGTGGAATTGCCACGACCGGACGCTGTCGCCGTGTCGTACCGATTCAACGCGTCTCCATGGAAAACAGCCTCTGGAAACTCGTGAAAAAATTTGAGCGCGATCCAACGGTCGGATCTATAGATACGGACCTTTTGAGACGCTACTCTGGCCGAGCCGGTGGAATTGCCACGACCGGACACTGTCGCCGTGTCGTACCGATTCAACGCGTCGGCATGGAAAACAGCCTCCTGAAACTCGTGAAAAAATTGAGAGCGATCCAACGGTCGGATCTATAGATACGGACCTTTTGAGACGCTACTCTGGCCGAGCCGGTGGAATTGCCACGACCGGACGCTGTCGCCGTGTCGTACCGATTCAACGCGTCTCCATGGAAAACAGCCTCCGGAAACTCGTGGAAAAATTTGAGCGCGATCCAACGGTCGGATCTATAGATACGGACCTTTTGAGTCGCTACTCTGGCCGAGCCGGTGGAATTGCCACGACCGGACGCTGTCGCCGTGTCGTACCGATTCAACGCGTCTCCATGGAAAACAGCCTCCGGAAACTCGTGGAAAAATTTGACCGCGATCCAACGGTCGGATCTATAGATACGGACCTTTTGAGTCGCTACTCTGGCCGAGCCGGTGGAATTGCCACGACCGGACGCTGTCGCCGTGTCGTACCGATTCAACGCGTCTCCATGGAAAACAACCTCCAGAAACTCGTGGAAAAATTTGAGCGCGATCCAACGGTCGGATCTATAGATACGGACCTTTTGAGTCGCTACTCTGGCCGAGCCGTGGAATTGCCACGACCGGACGCTGTCGCCGTGTCGTACCGATTCAACGCGTCTCCATGGAAAACAGCCTCCGGAAACTCGTGGAAAAATTTGAGCGCGATCCAACGGTCGGATCTATAGATACGGACCTTTTGAGTCGCTACTCTGGCCGAGCCGGTGGAATTGCCACGACCGGACGCTGTCGCCGTGTCGTACCGATTCAACGCGTCGGCATGGAAAACAGCCTCCTGAAACTCGTGAAAAAATTTGAGAGCGATCCAACGGTCGGATCTATAGATACGGACCTTTTGAGACGCTACTCTGGCCGAGCCGGTGGAATTGCCACGACCGGACGCTGTCGCCGTGTCGTACCGATTCAACGCGTCTCCATGGAAAACAGCCTCTGGAAACTCGTGGAAAAATTTGACCGCGATCCAACGGTCGGATCTATAGATACGGACCTTTTGAGTCGCTACTCTGGCCGAGCCGGTGGAATTGCCACGACCGGACGCTGTCGCCGTGTCGTACCGATTCAACGCGTCTCCATGGAAAACAGCCTCTGGAAACTCGTGGAAAAATTTGAGCGCGATCCAACGGTCGGATCTATAGATACGGACCTTTTGAGTCGCTACTCTGGCCGAGCCGGTGGAATTGCCACGACCGGACGCTGTCGCCGTGTCGTACCGATTCAACGCGTCTCCATGGAAAACAGCCTCTAGAAACTCGTGGAAAAATTTGAGCGCGATCCAACGGTCGGATCTATAGATACGGACCTTTTGAGCCGCTACTCTGGCCGAGCCGGTGGAATTGCCACGACCGGACGCTGTCGCCGTGTCGTACCGATTCAACGCGTCTCCATGGAAAACAGCCTTCGGAAACTCGTGGAAAAATTTGAGCGCGATCCAACGGTCGGATCTATAGATACGGACCTTTTGAGTCGCTACTCTGGCCGAGCCGGTGGAATTGCCACGACCGGACGCTGTCGCCGTGTCGTCCCGATTCAACGCGTCTCGATGGAAAACAGCCTCTGGAAACTCGTGGAAAAATTTGAGCGCGATCCAACGGTCGGATCTATAGATACGGACCTTTTGAGACGCTACTGTGGCCGAGCCGGTGGAATTGCCACGACCGGACGCTGTCGCCGTGTCGTACCGATTCAACGCGTCTCGATGGAAAACAGCCTCTGGAAACTCGTGGAAAAATTTGACCGCGATCCAACGGTCGGATCTATAGATACGGACCTTTTGAGTCGCTACTCTGGCCGAGCCGGTGGAATTGCCACGACCGGACGCTGTCGCCGTGTCGTACCGATTCAACGCGTCTCCATGGAAAACAACCTCTAGAAACTCGTGGAAAAATTTGAGCGCGATCCAACGGTCGGATCTATAGATACGGACCTTTTGAGTCGCTACTATGGCCGAGCCGGTGGAATTGCCACGACCGGACGCTGTCGCCGTGTCGTACCGATTCAACGCGTCTCCATGGAAAACAGCCTCTGGAAACTCGTGGAAAAATTTGACCGCGATCCAACGGTCGGATCTATAGATACGGACCTTTTGAGTCGCTACTCTGGCCGAGCCGGTGGAATTGCCACGACCGGACGCTGTCGCCGTGTCGTACCGATTCAACGCGTCTCCATGGAAAACAGCCTCCGGAAACTCGTGGAAAAATTTGAGCGCGATCCAACGGTCGGATCTATAGATACGGACCTTTTGAGACGCTACTCTGGCCGAGCCGGTGGAATTGCCACGACCGGACGCTGTCGCCGTGTCGTACCGATTCAACGCGTCTCGATGGAAAACAGCCTCTGGAAACTCGTGGAAAAATTTGACCGCGATCCAACGGTCGGATCTATAGATACGGACCTTTTGAGTCGCTACTCTGGCCGAGCGGTGGAATTGCCACGACCGGACGCTGTCGCCGTGTCGTACCGATTCAACGCGTCTCCATGGAAAACACTCTAGAAACTCGTGGAAAAATTTGAGCGCGATCCAACGGTCGGATCTATAGATACGGACCTTTTGAGACGCTACTCTGGCCGAGCCGGTGGAATTGCCACGACCGGACGCTGTCGCCGTGTCGTACCGATTCAACGCGTCTCCATGGAAAACAGCCTCTGGAAACTCGTGGAAAAATTTGACGCGATCCAACGGTCGGATCTATAGATACGGACTTTTGAGTCGCTACTCTGGCCGAGCCGGTGGAATTGCCACGACCGGACGCTTCGCCGTGTCGTACCGATTCAATGCGTGGGCATGGAAAACAGCCTCCTAAAACTCGTGAAAAAATTGAGCGCGATCCAACGGTCGGATCTATAGATACGGACCTTTGAGACGCTACTGTGGCCGAGCCGGTGGAATTGCCACGACCGGACGCTGTCGCCGTGTCGTACCGATTCAACGCGTCTCCATGGAAAACAGCCTCTGGAAACTCGTGGAAAAATTGACGCGATCCAACGGTCGGATCTATAGATACGGACCTTTTGAGTCGCTACTCTGGCCGAGCGGTGGAATTGCCACGACCGGACGCTGTCGCCGTGTCGTACCGATTCAACGCGTCTCCATGGAAAACAGCCTCCGGAAACTCGTGGAAAAATTTGAGCGCGATCCAACGGTCGGATCTATAGATACGGACCTTTTGAGTCGCTACTCTGGCCGAGCCGGTGGAATTGCCACGACCGGACGCTGTCGCCGTGTCGTACCGATTCAAGGTGTCTCCATGGAAAACAGCCTCCGGAAACTCGTGAAAAATTTGAGCGCGATCCAACGGTCGGATCTATAGATACGGACCTTTTGAGACGCTACTCTGGCCGAGCCGGTGGAATTGCCACGCGGACACTGTCGCCGTGTCGGCATCAAAAACAGCCTCCTGAAACTCGTGAAAAAATTTGAGAGCGATCCAACGGTCGGATCTATAGATACGGACCTTTTGAGCGGCTACTCTGGTCGAGCCTGTGGAATTGCCCCGACCGGACGCTGTCGCCGTGTCGTACCGATTCAACGCGTCTCCATGGAAAACAGCCTCCGGAAACTCGTGAAAAAATTTGAACGCGATCCAACGGTCGGATCTATAGATACGGACCTTTGAGACGCTACTGTGGCCGAGCGGTGGAATTGCCGAGACGGACGCTGTCGCCGTGTCGTACCGATTCAACGCGTTCCATGGAAAACAGCCTCTGAAAACTCGTGGAAAATTTGAGCGCGATCCAACGGTCGGATCTATAGATACGGACCTTTTGAGTCGCTACTCTGGCCGAGCCGGTGGAATTGCCACGACCGGACGCTGTCGCCGTGTCGTACCGATTCAACGCGTCTCCATGGAAAACAGCCTCTGGAAACTCGTGGAAAAATTTGACCGCGATCCAACGGTCGGATCTATAGATACGGACTTTTGAGTCGCTACTCTGGCCGAGCCGGTGGAATTGCCACGACCGGACGCTGTCGTTCGTACCGATTCAAGGCGTCTCCATGGAAAACAGCCTCCGGAAACTCATGAAAAATTTGAGCGCGATCCAACGGTCGGATATAGATACGGACCTTTGAGTCGCTACTCTGGCGAGCCGGTGGAATTGCACGACCGGACGCTGTCGCCGTGTCGTACCGATTCAATGTGTCTCCATGGAAAACAGCCTCCGGAAACTCGTGAAAAATTTGAGCGCGATCCCACGGTCGGATCTATAGATACGGACCTTTTGAGACGCTACTCTGGCCGAGCCGGTGGAATTGCCACG
>JANKYH010001215.1:0-20346 GCA_027475595.1 Populus davidiana x Populus alba var. pyramidalis | reverse complement strand
TAGCATGTAATTATATAGGAAATATTGTAGTCATATTCTTATGTGGTAATCTCCACCTTTATTATTGTATATTGCCCTACTCATATATATAGAAAGGGTTGGCTAACCTATTAGGTTAGCCTCCTAATCATTCTCAACTTGGTATCAGAGCCTCCTAATTTTTCTCTCTTTGCAGCCGGCCCTAATTTTCTCTCCCCATGGACTCTCCTCCTGCTGCCGTTGATCCAATCTCCCCTCCACCGGTGATGCATCATCACCGGCCAGCCCTCTTCCTGCTGCTGGCTCTGTCGTTCCTCTGCCTCTTATGGAACACAATCTACAATGGTTCCTCTATCAAACACACACATGTTGTGTCGTTGAAACTTACGAACACAAATTATCTTATTTGGAGAATGCAGATGAAGCCATATCTCCTTGGTCAAGGTTTTTTTCAGTTTGTTGACGGCTCCTTGCCGTGTCCTCCATCTCATATGATTGATGCTTCGGCTGATTCTTCTTCTGCCATCAGCCCCTCTTTTCTTCGTTGGAAGCAACAAGATCAACTTATTTTGAGTGCTCTACTCTCCTCTCTTTCCGTGGATGTGCTGCATCTTGTAGTCGATTGTTCTACTTCACATTGTGTTTGGCGCACGCTTGAGAAGGCACTTGCCTCTCCATCTAATTCTCGGATCATGCAACTACATGGCTCCTTTCAAGACCTTCGGCAAGGTGATGCATCGGTTAGTATGTATATGCAGCAAGCCAAATCGTTATTTGACGAATTGGCTGCTGCTGGTCGCCCAATGTCCCTTGAAGATTTCAATCTCTATGTGTTTCGTGGACTTCGCGGTGAGTTCAAAGACTTGGTAACTAGTCTCATAACCAAGGTTGAACCGCTATCGTATGCTGATCTTCATAGCCATCTCCTTACCCACGAGTTTCTGCACAAAAACTCCTTTCACTCCATGGCTGTCGGTTCATCCTCTTCATCACTGCTGTCTTCTTCTTCTCTGCCGCAGCAGCCACCATTGCTGCCAACACCTCTGAATTCTGCTTATTATGCCATTACTAATCACAGCCGAAATAGGGGACGTTCTAGAGGTAATTGGCGCTCAAACACCAACCGATTTCAGGCCCCAAACAGAGGTCACTCCGCTGCAGATTGGAGGCAAAATCAGTGGCAGAACAGGCACACCTCTGCTGCAGATTTTCGGCCAAATCAGGGGCCGTGGTCTGGACATGTGCGCTGCCAATTATGTTCCACTCCTGGCCATTCAGCTCTTCAATGCTATCAGTTTCGCAGCAGCACACAGCAGCCCTCTGCTCACCTTGCTGTTGCGAATGATTCTGCTGCAACGACTTGGTTTCCCGACACCGGCGCGAATCAACATGTGACGCCTGATCTTCCAACTCTAACTGATTATGCTCCTTATCTTGGTAATTATTTCTTGCATGTTGGTGATGGTAAGGCCCTTGACATATCCCATGTTGGACATACTACTTTATATTCCCCCAAACGCTCGTTTACATTAACTAATGTTCTTCGTGTGCCTCACATTACCAAACCGTTGTTATCTGTTCAGAAATTTTGTCGTGATAATCATGTTTATTTTGAATTTCACGATTCTGTGTTTAATGTGAAGGATCTCGTCACCAAGGAAGTTCTTCTTTCCGGTCAGAGTCATGATGGTCTTTATGTTCTCTCCGAGTCCTCGGCTACGTCAGTTCCTCAAGCTTTTTGGTCTCCTTGCATTTCTGCGACTGCCGACTTGTGGCATCGTCGTTTAGGTCATCCAACTCCTCGCATTCTAAATTTGTTAGTTTCTGATAATAAAATTATTTGTACGTCTAAACGATCTTTTACTCAATGTCAAGCATGTCCATTAGGCAAGTCATCCCGTTTGTCATTACGACCGACGGGTCACAAAACTTCTACCCCACTTGAATTAATTTTTAGTGATGTTTGGGGCCCTGCTCCAATGTTTTCTTCTGATGGTTTTCGTTATTTTGTTATATTTGTTGATGCGCACACTAAATATATCTGGTATTATCCGCTTGTTGCGAAATCTGATGTATTTTCCACGTTTCAACGTTTTCAGACACTTGTTGAGCGTCAGTTTTCTCTTAAAATTAAATCTGTTCAAACTGATTGGGGTGGTGAATATCGTAAATTAAATACATTTTTTCAAACAATTGGTATTCATCATCGATTAATTTGTCCTCATACTCATGAACAAAATGGCACAGTTGAACGTCGTCATAGACATATTGTCGAAACTGGCCTAACCCTCTTAGGCCAGTGTAATGCACCATTGCGTTTTTGGAACTATGCTATGGAATCATCAGTCTATCTTATTAATCGCATGCCTACTCCTGTTCTTCAAAATAAATCTCCTTTTGCGTGTCTGTTTCATCGCACTCCTGATTATAATTTTCTACGCACTTTTGGGTGTCTTTGTTTTCCATTTTTACGTCCATATCATGCTCATAAATTAGATTTTCGGTCTTCTCCTTGTGTGTTTTTAGGCTATAGCTCGTCTCATCTTGGTTATCGGTGTCTTGATTTAGAGTCTGGTCGTGTCTATGTCTCCCGTCATGTTCGTTTTCATGAATGTGTCTTTCCTTTTCAAAAGTCTGAACAGGTAACAACAACCCCGGTTCCCCCCACTCCACCTACCTATCTTCCATCACTGCAACCCCCTTCCTGTTTTCAGCCTCTTCCTTCCCAACTCGGCAAAACACACAACCCATTTTTGCCCCCTGCCGCAACCCCCCAGCTTGCTCCCCTACCCGTTGATTTAGTCGACCCTGCCTCACCACCCCACACAGCCATACTATCACCACATGCTTGTCTTTCCAATGATTATTGTACAGGAACAGGTTCTGACTTGCAGGATTCAGTTGCGGCACAACCCCGCACCTCCCCGGCTTCACCTCCTAGTCTGCAACTTTGTGTTGATCTCTCCTCTTATCCTCTTCAGCACATTCCAGGTACAGGTGCTGCTACTCCATGTCCCGCTGCTCCTAAACACCCCATGGTTCTTCGTCCGAGACAGCCCAAGACAGCGCTGATCACCACCACGGCAGCCACCTCTGCTGCTTCCTTCAGTCGGGTAACTTCTCCTCCCTCGCATGAGCCACTTATTTTTCCTGATGCTAACAGATATGAGGCGTGGCATAATGCTATGCGAGAGGAAATTCAAGCCTTACGCGCAAACAGAACATGGACTTTAGTGCCATTTCATCCGTCCATGAATGTTGTTGGTAGCCGATGGGTCTACAAAATTAAACGCAGATCTGATGGTAGCATTGAGAGGTATAAGGCGCGTCTGGTTGCTAGGGGCTTCACTCAGCAAGAAGGTATTGATTACTCAGAAACTTTTAGTCCTGTTATCAAACAGGCAACAGTCCGCTTAGTGTTCTCCATTGCAGTTTCGAGTGGTTGGAAAATTCATCAGCTTGACATTCATAATGCATTTCTAAATGGAGTCCTTGATGAAGAGGTTTACATGAAACAACCTCCAGGTTTTGTTGATTCTGCACTCCCAGGTCATGTATGTCGATTGCATAAATCTCTATATGGGTTAAAACAGGCTCCACGGGCTTGGTACACTCATCTGAATGATTTTCTATTATCCATTAGTTTTCGTGCTTCTAAAGTGGATACCTCATTGTTTATCTTCTCGGTTGGTAGTGATATTTGTTATCTTTTGGTTTATGTTGATGATATTCTGCTTACGGGTAATAATGGAACTCTGCTACAACGACTCATTCAGCTACTGAGCTCAGAATTTAAACTTCGGGATTTGGGTGATGTTCATTATTTCTTGGGTATTGAAGTGCAGTGTACTAGTCTGGGACTTATGCTTTGTCAACATAAATATACACTTGATATCCTCACACGAGCTGGTATGTTATCCTGTAAACCAGTTGATACTCCTATTTCGGCATCCAAAGCCACCATTATGCCGGATCCATTATTTCCTGATGCTACTCGTTTTCGGCAACTTGTTGGTGCTCTCCAATATCTCACTTTCACACGCCCGGATATTTGCTTTTCTGTTAACCGGGTCTGTCAATTTATGCATGCTCCTACAGAATCCCATTGGGCTGCCGTGAAACGCATCTTGCGTTATCTCCGTGGTACGGCATCACATGGTTTACATATTACTCGCAGCTCTTCCTTTGCTTTACACGGTTTTACAGATGCAGATTGGGCAGGTAGTATTGAGGATAGAAAGTCTACAGGTGGTTATCTTGTGTTCTTTGGTCAGACGCCAATTTCGTGGAAATTGAGTAAGCAACGCATTGTTGCTCGTTCTTCGACGGAAGCTGAGTACAAAGCCTTAGCCGATGGCACGGCTGAAGTTATCTGGCTTCAGTACTTGTTAACGGATCTTCAGATTCCAACTCCTTCTGCCCCTATTATCTGGTGTGACAACCTTGGTGCCACGTATTTATCCGCAAACCCTATATTTCATGCTCGCACAAAACATATTGAGATTGATTATCATTTTGTCCGAGATAGAGTTGCGAAGAAGGAGATTCAGATTCGTTTTATTTCCTCTCAGGATCAACTTGCCGATGTCTTCACTAAGCCACTTCCTGCTGCTTCATTTACTGCTTTTAGATTCAAGCTTTGGGTTGATCCTCCACCCTCAGCTTGAGGGGGCGTATTATAGCATGTAATTATATAGGAAATATTGTAGTCATATTCTTATGTGGTAATCTCCACCTTTACTATTGTATATTGCCCTACTCATATATATAGAAAGGGTTGGCTAACCTATTAGGTTAAGCCTCCTAATCATTCTCAACTTTCCTTATTATTCTCCCTCTTCAATTGCGTTTTCTGCGTGTTTCTTGGGAAGATGTCCGGAAACAAACAAAATGAAACAAATTAGAGTTTTGTTTCTTGTTATGAGGTCTAATTTTCGTGGATTTTTAAGGATTATGCTGTGATCTGAAACAAACAAAATGATGTCCGAAAATTCACATCAATAAAACAGGACTAGAAGGGCTAAAGCAGTGCAGACATGTTCATCATAATTAGGAATTTATTTGATATGCAGCTCAGAAAGTGATAACAGTAAAGGCATACAGCTTACAATATGGTTGTTTCCAGGTGCGCAAATGTGCCAGTTTAATTTATGGTATTCCAATTTGTATAAAATTTTTATGTCCTCTATTTAAGGAGACAAACTAAAAGTCACTCTGGTTTTGCCAAGCGTAGAGCTCCCTGGAGTCCAGGAGGAGATAGTAGCCCCAGTCAAACTAATGGAAATAATGAACCGATGTATCGTCCTGGATTCTTTTTGAATGAATTGTCAGTCTCTTCAACGCCGAACAATTAATAGCATCCAGTTCCATTAAACTTGATGGGAGCTCCGGAACTGATAGAAGATTTGTACAGTCCTTAACCAGTAAATACTTAAGCTTGGGAAGGAGGCCAATGCCAGAAGGCAGATTGAAGAATTTGTTTCCGGACAAATTCAATTCTTGGAGAGAGGACAAACTCCCGAGATCTATGGAAATCTCACCTTCAGATAATCCACGATAACTAAGATCTAGTCCTCTCAATAGGCTTAAACTACTAAGAGAAGCTGGCAGCAAAACTTTGGAGGTTGAACTCGTTGGTGAAAGCCAAGAAGTAAGTGGTGAGTCTTGCTTGCTATTGCATCTACTCAATGATAACTTTCTGAGTCTCTTCAATTGTCCAACTTGTTGCTACCCAATTTTTGACCCATGTTTTTGATATATTTTCAAAAAAATTTCAAAAAAATAGAGAAAAACAAAGAAAATCCAAAAAATATGTTTTTAATATATTTTTGTCATTTTAGCATTTTCAACGTCGTCTAAAAAAGAATTTAAATTTTTTAAAAAAATATTTTCAAACACGTTCGACTTTTCACGCGTCACTTTTAAAATCATTGATTTACCTCATTGAGTCGACGTTGATATTGCTCGTTTTCAAAAAAAAAGAAAAATCAAATTTTACAAAAAAAAAAAGAAAAAAAAAAGAAAGTTAAGGGACCAATTTTGAAAACTTGGCAATATTTTTTGCCTATAAATACTGGTTTCCAACACTTGCATAAGGGGGGGCAATTTTGCAATTAAAAGGGGAGAAGAACAAAAACCCTAAAAAGCTCAACTTTTTCTTCTCCCTCACCTAAAAAAAACAGCCGCCAGACGCCCCCACCCGAGGTGATTAATTTTTTTTTCTCTTCTTCTCCCCAGCCAGCCTCAGCCCTTTGCTCAACCGCCACTGCACCCTCTCTCTCGGCTGCTCATTTTCCTCCTTCTTACAGACCAGCCGCCGGCCAAACAGCCCCCACCTTTTGATTTTTCTCTTCTCCTTTAAACCTGCCAAACAGCCGCCGGCCAAGACTTTTCTTCCCCAGTTTCCCTCCATCACAGCCCTCTCTCCCTCACAAACCCGAAACCACAGCTCCCCTTCTCCTTCGCCCACCGTCCCTCTCTTCTCACAGCCACGGACAAAAGCGCCGCCGATCCGCAACCAGTAAGGAAGAAGCTGAGACATACGACGCCCACAAACCCACCTCCAGCAGCGTTGCCCGATCTGGCATTCGAAGCGGAGGAGAAGAAGATGAAACCCAGCCGCCACCAACAGGGTTGAAGGCCATCTCCACCGCCAGCAGCGACCCACAGCGACCCCAATAGCGCCGCCCGAAGTAGAGTCTGACCCGAGGCAAAGTCGATCTGAAGAAAAGAACCGATCTGCAGAGAAGCAGATTTGAAACGAAAAGAAAAAAACAAAATAAAACCGACTGTGTTGTGGTGTTTGTTTGGCTTTGCAGGTGACGGTTTTCTTCATCGCCGGTGAGGAGAGGTAGAAGGAGAGAAGTCGAGCCTGACTCACCTCTGTTTTTGGTTTGCGGCGGCGCGTGAACCCACGCGCCGCCACTGTTCCCAGCACTGTTCCGGGGTGCAGAAGGGCTTCACTGCAATTTTTTGGAGTTTTCAGGATTATTTTGTAATTTTTAAATTAATTAATGTAATTTTTATTTATTTGTTTTGAATTTGTATTTGTATTGTGATGTAAAAGGAAAAAAAGAAAAGAAAAGAAAAGAAAAATAAATGATAAAAAGAAAGTTGTGTGTGTGTTTGTTTTTTTTTATTTATGTGATTGAATATTATAAAAAAAAAAGGACAAAAAGAATTAGTTGTTAATTTAAATATGGTTAAATATCTCAAGGACAAATAAAATCAAGTTGTATTTTCCGCGAAAATGTGAGAACAAGTTTTACATATATTCGAGGATTTAATAACTGATTTATTCAAGCCTTAGAATTTAATTAATATTTTAAATTTTCAAATCACATCAGAATACAAAGCAGCTTACCTCAGGTAGAGTGCGTTAGGGGTGCTAATACCTTCCTTAACCACAACCAGTCTCTTACCCGCGATCTCTGACAAGACCAGTACATCAGGTTTCCTAGTAGCCCTCAATAAATTTCTAGGTGGCGACTCTCACGAACGAATTCAAAGCAAACACAAAAAACAACTGATGAGGGAAGTTGCCTTATTGCAGTTTCATCAGCTAGCAGCTCAGTTAAGGATTCCATTACACCCAAGTGCTTTGGTAAATTCTCTAGCCTCGAGCACATGCTAATGTCTAGAGTTTCAAGAGATTTCAAGTTCCAAATGCTTTCTGGAAGATTATTTAGGCTGTAACATCCTTTCAAACTCAAGTGAACAAGCTCCTTCAAATGTCCAGCAGACTGGTGCACCTCAGCTAAATTTCTGCAATCTTCAAGTACTAGTCTCTCAAGTCTAAAGACATCTAGGAAGTTTGGTGTTTTAGCAAACTTACAATTGCTGAGATTGAGGATTTTCAGATTGTTGAGAGACTGTCAAAACAGTGAGGAAAATGAGAAAGAATTAACAATGAAAAAAAAATGTTGTTTAAGTAATTTAAGTTGCACGAGGAATAATTTTGTGGGGGGGGATGCTACATAGTTTGTACCTTCAGTTCTTTGATGTTACTGTACTACATATCAAGAACAACTAGAGAGTGCAGGTGAAATTTAGGTGGAAAATATCTCAAAGAGCATCCTATTGAGATTTGCCATTAATGAGCAATTAATGTGCAACCTACCCTAAGAAGTAGGGTTACCATTTGTCAATGGAAGTTACACCCACCATTGACAAATGCATCAACCCATGTGCAGCTGTTGTTGTTGAAGAAGAGGAGCTGCCATTGAAGCCTATAAATAGGCACTAAGAGAGAGCAAAATGTGAGAGTTGTAGAGAGCATGTGAAGAGACCAAGAGAGAAAGAGGAGTTGCTGCCATGGGCAGCATCCCTGTTGCCTTGTGCAGCAGTATGTGTGAGCTGGGAGTAGAGTTTGAGTGAAGTGATCCTCCTCGTCCATGTATTTGTTTTGTATACTTTCTCTATCTTTAATAATATAGACTCTCTCTCGTGGATGTAGGCGATTTGCCGAATCACGTTAAATATTGTGTGTCAGTGTGCTTCCCCTCCTTTGAGCAACTATCAGTACATCACCGGTCGAATTTCCCAACAATTGGTATCAGAGCATATGGTTTAAAGTGGTGTTTGATTTTTGCTCAAAAATGAAAGTTGTCAAACTTGTGTTTTGACCATACCACCGTGTAGAGGAGGAATAGACGAAGTCACTGTTGAAAACCGCGTTAAAAACGGACGCCGGACATGGCCGCACGCGCCATCACGCGCCAACGAGGTGGCTGGCCACGTGCGCGAGCCGAGGGACAGAATTCAGTGTAGCGGAGTCTACGTGCAACCGGATCTGAGATTGAATCTGAGTCGTCAATCAGGCCAGAATTGTTTTGATCAAATCTTAGCTGTCTGAAATGTGATTTGGACGATTTCAAACTTGTTTCCAGCTAATTTGATCGTTCCGGATGCAATGGTACGGTCCAATCATTGAGATATGAGATTGAAAGTGGTGGTGGTGAATTATTAATAGAGATTGCCCGATCAGGAGGCATCTGAAGGTCATCATGGTGGTCGATGGAGATGAAGAAGAAGAAGGTGCACATGTTTTACCCAATTACATGTGCTGAACTGTTAAGTGGAGAATTTAATTGCCTTGATGGAAGGCAAAATTGGGACACTCTGGACACCCGGTTATGTGAACAATTAGAGGTGGAGAGTGAAAAATAACGAAGTCCAATCTTGACGAATCTAAGCACTGGTAGTCTCGTCAGATGTTGAGAAATCAGGTATAAAACCAGGATACCCAGATCACTTGTAAAGGAAAGCGATAACAAAGCTAGCAAATGGTTGTATATACGGAAAGACAGTACGATGGATAGATATGGCCTAAGAAGTTCTGGCTAGGAGATTGGGTTTTAAGCGAGACCAGTGTGACCCCTCCAATCTTTCCTGGGAACTTGTTTAGTTGAAGGATTATTCATACGGTACTATTTTTGCGTATAGTAAGTCCACAACATTATTCCATGAAAGCCTCACCGACTAATAAACTTTAGCATTTTGATAATCATGCATTTAATTTTAACAATAGTTATTATAATTTTTTTAATGGTATAAGTTATTTGTGAATTTTATCTATTTATTTTGAATAGTTTTTTTATATAAACTATTAATATATCAATTGACATATTCCTCTATTTTAGCTGGCAAACATATAAAATAAAAGTGGTAAATTAGCATACTTGACTCTTGAAGTAATTAATGTTAAATGACTTATCAAAATTTAATGTGGCTTGTTTCTTATAAATGACAAAGTGAGTGCGTCATTTTGTCCAAAGAATAAAGGAATTATTGTGAAAAAAATAAAAATGTATGGACTTTTCTATTGTTTATTTCATTTTTATTTTAATTATACTATATTATTAATTACAACTTGACTGAAATTATTAATATATAATTAATTAAAATATTTTATTTATAATTTTATAATATAAATTTATATTGTATATTCAATGTCCTGTCAAAAAACTGTTTTTTGACAACTTGCTAATTGGATTTAAACTTACGAATGGACTAGATGCATCTCAGGAAGTCATGTTCTCTTTTGTTTTTTCCTTATTCTAGTGGACGGAACGGGTCATAGCAAATCAAAAGTTCAGAATATCAGAAATTTGTTGCTTGTCTTTATTCTCCAATTTATATAGGCCATAAATTTATCATAAATACCTGGTCATGATTTTGATTGCTTTGATCTTTTCAATATATTCTGGATGATTATTCAAAAAAAATAAAAATGAATTTGATTGCTATTATGTCCGTTTGTAATCAACCTTTTATCGTGATCGAATGGTCCGAAGTACAGCTTTTTCTTGCTTAATGAGTCCGTCATGAATTGTCACAAACTGTCACATTGTAGGATGTGGACTCTCTGTATAATTGCTTTATGGTACATTTACGTGATCATGCAATGAAAGCTTCACCAACCAATAAACTGTTATCGTGCTCCTTAGGGTTGAATTTTCAAATGGACTGATGCACCATGAAGTTGGGATTTCTGCAGTTAATATACTCACTTGGATTATTGGATATAGATTATGATATGGTGTCTCATTATACAACTTGTTTCCCTGCTGCTACTTATGGCTGATAATTTGTCAAGGCTTTGTAAACAATCTCAACTAGATTATTTTAAATCCCTTATATATATATATATATATATATATATATATATATATATATATATATATATATATTTCTTTTACACTATGTTTTTTTAATGTATTTTGAGCTTATTAAAAGTTATTTTTATGAGTTTGGCATCCCAAGAGACTTTGTAAATTAATTGCTAAAAGATAATAATTTTTATATTTTTTATTTTGGACCTTGCTTCTTGTGATAGGTTTTTCACCGCGTTATAATTTTGAAATGCGAACATGTGCTGAATCAAAGTTAAAGTACACATATCAAGTTTTTCATGAAGGTATTATGGGAAGAAATTCGAGTTTGTTTAGACCTCTAATCAGACCTGCAAAATCAGATATGTGTACATATCTAAGATTACAACTTTTATGCAGGATACCAAGTCAAATAAAATCATTTTGAAGATGAAAATCCAGACACAATTTGAAGGACGATATTGGTCTCCTGATCTAATAAGGAAACTAACAGTGCAGAGCATCCCACTATGGATGAGAGTCTAACATAGAAATTGTCGCACATGTGAGGCATCACAGCTGTCGCACGTCAATCTGTGTGGCGTCGGTATGGAGATTTTTCCTATTTTGTTTGTTTGATTAAATTGGTTTGTTGGGAGTCGTCACCTAATATTTAAATGAAGGCTACTAGGAAACCCAAGTGTATTGATCTTGTCAGAGATTCATAGGTAAGAGACTGGTTGTAGTTAGGGAAGGTATTAGCACCCTTAACGCATCCTATCTGAGGTAAGTTGCTTCATAGACTTGATGTGTTAAAAAAGTTTTAATTTTTTTGTCTTTTCATCAAATATTAGGAATACAACTTACGTGTAAGTTCATACTTCTTTATCCGTGAACAAATCAAAATATTAAATTCTTCTTTAATCTTTACCATTTTATCATAAAAAAAACATTCATCAAATAAAAATACAATCACACATTCACTTTCACTATATTTTTTCCTTTTTTTCTTTTTCTTCTTTACATTCACATTTTCACACTACAACATATAAAAATTCAAAACTAAAAAAAAATACATTAAACAATTTTAAAATTACAAAAATAGCCCCAAAACAATCTGAAATTACAGGAATGGCCTTCTGCAAGCCAGAACAGTGTTAAGCAAGGTTTCTGGGCGCGGGAACAGTGGTGGCAAAATCCAGGCAGTGGGGGGATCTGGAGCACCTTCTTCTCCTCTTCCTTTCCTCGCCGGCGGTGACACCCACCTTCACCTACACAAGAAGAAAGACAAACAAGCCAGTCGATTTTAATCCTTGTTTAGATCTATTTTCTCTTGGTTTGCCATTTTCTCCTTCTTCAGATGGTAGGTTTGTTCTCAATCTTCTCCTTCTTCAGATCTAGCGATTGTCGTCCATGGCTGCTGAAGCCACAGTGGAGATGAGCATGGTTGTCTGGTCGGCGATGCTGGTTGAAGGATATGAAGAGGATGTTGGCTGTTGCTATTTGGTCGTCGCTAGGTTCTTTAGTTGTGGGCAGAGACTGCCGCTGCTGGAGGTTGGGCGAAGGAGAGAAAGCTGGGTCGGTCGAGAAAGGAGAAGGATGGTGCTAAGAGGAAGGAGATCAGGGTTGTTCTGTTTTGGCTACAACCGAGAGAGGGATGAGGGGAAAATGGAGGCTAGTTCAGGAGATGGGTGAAAGAGAAGAAACCAACGAGGTCCAAGCCGAGGGGGGGACGACGACCATCTTCAACAGGGAAAGGGAGGCTCCAGCTGGTTGAGGGAGAAGAAAAAAAGTCAGAAGCAGGGGGGGCGGCGACTCCTTTTTATAGGGTGTTTGGGAGTGTGGTAGCGGTTGCTTTTCAAATAGCTTTTCGTGCCGAAAAGCATGCCAATAATGTTTTTTTCATTTTTTTTAAAATTATTTTTGATATCAGCACATCAAAACGATCCAAAAAGTACAAACTGCACTCAATTTTAGCAAAAAAAAAATTGAAATTTTCCGAAAAGCAGGTGCAACCGCAATGCCAAACGGGCACTTAGAGAGGATAGCTTTAGGTCTCTTTTTTTGAAGGGTTTTCCTTTTCATTTTTTTTGTTTCCTCCCCCAAATATTTAAAATTACCCCCCTTGGTTTTGAGTTTTGGACCTATATTTATAGGTAAAATGTTGCACGGGCCTCAAAATTGGTCCCTCAACTTTCTTTTTTTATAAGCTGTGTTGCTACCTAATGTTTTACCCATATTTTTGATAAATTTTCAGAAAAATAAAAAATAGCAAAAACACAATGAAAAACAAAAAAAAAAAAAAAGCATTTGATATATTTGCATCGTTTTAGCATTTTCAACGCCATCGCAGAAGAAATTAAATTTTTAAAGGTATTTTGGACGCGTTCAACTTTTAACGCATTAATTTTACAATCACTGATTTTTTGAGTCGATGTTTATATTGCTCGCTTTAAAAAAATATACAAAAGAAAAGAAGAGAAAATTAAAATTACAAAAAAAAGAGAAGAAAAAAGAAAGAAAACGAAAAGTTGAGGGACCAGTTTGGAACCCTATCAATATTTCTTCTATAAATACAATGCTACAGTGAAATAGTGAGGGGGGGGGAGGAAAAAAAAGATTGACTGGGGGGAAGAAAAATTGCAAAAAAAAAAAGGAAAAGAAAAAACCTAAAAAATCTATATTCTCTACAGCCACCGCCCCCCCAAGCTTTTGATTTTCTTTTGTCAGCCATCCCCCAAGCCACAAAAACCTTCTCCCTTATTGACAATCGAAGCCTCTCCCTTTGGTAGCATCGTCGGCCGCCTCTCATGGGCAAAGAAAGAGTCTCTAAAACAAGGCACACAGACCCTTCCCCAAAACACCAGAATCCCCATTTCCTCTCAAGTCCCAGCCAACAAGCCGGCCGCCCCTCCCATCTCCTGTTGTCCTCTCCATCTTCTTGGCAGAGGAAAGAACCAACCAGACCGGCCTCCACCGAAACCCCCACTTCTGTCTACGATTTTTGCTCCTAAAACAGCCACATCTTCCTCTCCTTGGACCAACAATCGAGTCCTTCTCTCCTCTTCCCCAGCCGCCTCTGTTTTTGGCCAAAAACAAGTGAGCCAAAGTGACCGCCAGCCACTGAAGCGGAGGAGAAGAAGAAGAAGTCCTCCCATCCACCAGATCGGCCATCGGCAGTAGAAACACCGACAGAAAAAGGAGAAGCCGGAGGAGCTGGACAGATCTTTGATGTTTTCTCTTGTTGTAGGTCATGGTGAAAGCCACCACGGACAGGGAAGAGAAGAGAAGAGGAAATTGTTCCAGAGCCCCCCTCGTTGACTGACTTTCTTGCTGCGACGCGTGAACCCACGCACCGCCAGTGGCGGTGGGGCATGGGAAAGACGCGCCGCCTCTATTCAAATGCCCAGAAACCTTCCAGCCATTGCAGAAGGCCTTCGCTGCAATTCTTGTAGATTTTTGGGGTTTATTTTGTATTTTCAAAATTGTATTTGATTTATTATGAGTTTTGTTTTTTTTATACATGTAAAAGATGATGTATGAGAAAAACTAATTAAAAAAAGTGATGTGTAAGTGTGTGTTTGTATTTTTATTTATGTTACAGAATTATAAAAATCAAAAAGACAAAGAATTAATTGTTTAATTTGAATATGGTTAAATATCCTAAGGATAAATAAAATCATGTTGTATTTTCCGTGAAAATATAAGAACACATCTACATCTATTCTGGGATTTAATAACTAATTCATTAAAGCCTTAAGAATTTGATTAATATTTCAAATTTTCAAATCACATCAAACCGCAAAGCAGCTTACCGCAGGTAGGGTGTGCTAGAGGTGCTAAGACCTTTCCTAGCCACAATCACTCTCTTATCCTCGAATCTCTGACAATGACCAGTACATTCGGGTTTCCTAGTAACCCTTGATTAAATACTAGGTGGCGACTCCCAAGACCCCAAATCAAGCAAAAGAAATGAAAAATCGCCAAAGCCGCGCGGGTGACGTGCGACAGAATGACGACTCCACTGGGGACAGGTATTGTTTTCAACATTATCGGACTAAGCTTTGCGTTTTGATGTGTTAAAGATTTTTTTGTGTTTTATTTTATTTTTGTTTTATTCATGCATTGTATAGAATTCTCTCATGCATCACATGTTTTAATTTTTGAAAGCACACACAAGCTTTAGGTTAGGTGAGGGACTAACAGCTTGCCTTATGACTTGAGTCAAGGTTTAAGTTTGTGTAAACTCTAACTCTTTGTTGAGTACTTAGACTAGTAAATATTGGTACACGTGCCGACCATTACCTATTGGGCCCCTATATTGCCTTTACGAGGGTAATCACTTGGACAACAAGATACCCTTTTTAGAGACCAGGTAGTAATCCTACCCTTTGTCTCATGTAAAAAGATTAGAACCTGCCTTTAGGATGTATGCTCCGTAAATATTTGTTTTGCATCTGAGCAAACCCTTCTTAAAGTATCTTGAATTCAGGACTTACAGGGGATATAATGGTCATCACTCAAGAAATTTCTATTGTAGAGTTTGAGCAAGAATAAAAATTCTTGTTTCATCATACAAGAGTTACGACCATATGTCACCCCTTGAAAGGCAAGTTCATCATTTAGATTACATGTCATATATTTATCATGCATATATCGGGATGAAAAATAGGTTCCCCCATCCAAGGTCTACCACACTAGACTGGAAAAGATGAATAATAAAGAAAGGGGTCAGAGCGAGGCTCATTGTCAAAAGAAAGTGGAGATCATCAAAGGTGAAGTGGCTAGACGCATATCTGCTTGAGCAAGCATTGAGCTTTAAGAAATAGAAAGGGAATGTCTGCACAGTCTTCTGTGGGAACACTGCGTGTCCACGTTCCATTGAAGTTGCACCTTTCTTTTTCAGTCAAGAACGGCAGCACTGCCTTCAGTCATCAACTAATGATGACCTTTTTTTCTTGTTCAACTGTACTGATGGTCGTTGCAAGCCTTCATATCTTTCAAGAGCACCCAATAGCTGCTAGCTTTCTATTCCTGGTGCGTTGAATTTATTTCCAGCCATCTCTATTGTGAACTCTATTCCGATCCAGCAACATAGGATGCTGATATGAAAAATGGAAGAAGACTGAAACCTCAATAGAGCAGAACTTCCTCTACAGGTGTTTGTTTGTTGCACCGTTAGTGAGAAATCAAAGAGGAGACAAAGGAGTTTTAGATTCATCAGGTGCTATTCCAATAGAGACAATGTGTGATCTCACACATCGGTAGTGGTGATGTTACAAGTTTCGGGCGCTGCCAGGATTACCTAGCTATTGGAAGGTTTTTCCAACAACCCTCAACCAACCATAACAACATTGGAATACTAATATGAAGTTGTGTGGATTGCCAAAAGAATTGAGCTAGCTATCAAGATGAGAAAGATTGAAGGCTCTACCGCAAATTCCAGAATTGTGAAGAGAGGTGAATCAAGAGATGACTTTAAAGGTGGGAAACCATAGTTATGTGGCCTAGCCAGGTCTCACTGTAGCATCAATTGCTCAAATGTCTTTGCCAAGATTGACATCCCTCTTCCACTTAAGTTTTTCGACCAGCATCTGCCAAATTCCAGAATTTTGCCTGACTCCGACAAATCCCATGCAACCACCGTTTTCTAGGTGCTTCAATCCAGACAAGAGACGTGGTGTCATGGTGGGGTCCTCGGTTTGAACTGATGAAAGAGTTCCAAGAATCGAGCTCAATTGGTGAAAGATGATGCCATCGATCATTTTGTCACCAGAACTTCCTTAGAATGACAAGTGATCGAAATTGACTCGGTGAAACACATATATCACCAAAGTAGCTGATCTAAGAAAGGTGTTGAACTGTCAATCATTTTTGTTATGGATTTTGCCATTTTGCATTTTGTTTTTGGGTCACATCTCATCTTTTAACGAAACATGTCTTTTCATTGTTTCTTTGTTGTTCTGAAAGCATGAGATGTTTATTTCAATGTGTATTTTGACCAAAATAAAAATTTTGATCAAACTCCAACATGAAAAATTAAGGCTAGTAAATCCTAAAAGATTAAAAGGTTTTGATTACTGAAATAACTCGATGCTTGAAAATGACACGAGGGGACCAAACAATTTTGAACTCACACATGAAACTGAACCATACATCATGTAGCTAAGTTTTAGCAATATGCATACTGACATGTAGTGGATTCGGTAGCTATAGACTCGTAAATCATTGACTCTTACAAGTCCCAATCATTACACTGGATGGGGTCAAAATTTATCAAATTCTAACCGACCTTGCTTGAAATGAGAAAAGGCCATCTTTGTTATCCTTTCACATTTCTTGAAAAATTATCCCTTGCAGTACAATTTTGAGCCTGGTAAAATATTTTCTTTCAAAAAGAAACCATGACTAGGATCACACCCCACACTAGGGGCAAATGAGAGATATTTTGAAGACACTGATAAAATTAATGGAAAAAAGAAAGGCTTAGAACAAAAGTCCAATGATTGAGAAAAGGCTAGAAGAAAAAAAAAGCCCTAGATTGAGGTCCTCCAAGAAAAACTTTGAGGAAGGCTATGCAAAAAAAATGGAAAGGAAAGAGAATGCCTATCAATTCTAAGAGGGGCAAAAGATGTTCCAATTGAAGAAAGACATAGCAAATGCCAAAAGTCAACACCAAAAAAAAATCAAGTTTCATGTCTTTTGGTGTGTCTAAGATAAAGCCTTTAGTGTCTTCAAAAATTTATTGATTATTCATCAAAGAAAAAGTTGGATTTGCATATAACCTATGTTAAAAGAATTCTAATATTTGAGGTTAACAAAGTTATATGTCACTTTCTCTACTATGACAACAAGAGAAAGAGAGTTGATGAATATTTGATGTTGATCCTAGGTCTTTGAAACCCTCAAACACCTTTTGAGCCTATGAATTTCCTTTCTTTCATAAGACATGAACCATAGCCTGCATTACGTGCTTTTAAAAGCCCCTTTTGATCAAGTAAGCAATCTGAACCGATAAATGGCGATCTCAAAACTTGAAGAGTTTTTCCATAAGAGTTGTGGCTTTATGAATTAAGCTACTGGTTATTATGCATGCTGATAAAATTGGTGCTAAAAAGGAAATCAATTTTTCTTGATGAATCCTCAAGTTTTGACTTGAGCCTTTTTGTTTTTCTTGAAATTCATAGAAGGTCACCTCATCGCAGACCATCAAAAGATATACCCAAGATCAAAGATTAAAATACACACAAAGAACCAAGCAAAGCTATTTTAATCTCACAGCCGGTCAATTTCTGTTTTCAAAATACAAGACAATCAAAGGACTGCATCGAATAGTGTGTGTTGGGTCTTTGACCAAAGAAGTTTGAATTTCAAAAAAAATACTTTCAAAAACAGACATCTCTCTTATTCATTTCAACAATTAGATTTGAATAGACATGATCTTTGAAGTATGAGATTTGATTCCAGAACAAGAAAGATTTTCAAACAAGAACATCGATTGAGTTTGCAAAATCCTTGACAAAAATGACATCAACATTTCCCGACACTCCTTGAAATGTTGACCACCTAGGGGCAATACAGTGGACCTTTAGAAGAAAAACAAGCAACATTCAGATCAGCTAGGGGGCAATGAAAGATGATTATATGATAAATCAGTAAGCTGAGGACAATGATGTTCAAAGAATGATGAATCAATGAATGAACACATTCAAATCATATTGGGGGCAATGTTGTTCAAAAACAATCCATGATTTAGTGAACTTCAACAGCAATTGATGAGCCACGCTGCACTTGAAGGATATTTTCATATCTTCATCTTGGTTTATCATCTCCAACATGGCTATGACTTTTGAATGATGTCATCGCATATTTGCATTTGAATGAATGTTGGAAGGATGCACCCACCAAGACTGATTGTGGGAGTACTTGTTTTGAAGCTCAAAGGTGCACTTCACCACATGAATATGGGTGATGAACATCACTGATAATGCCAAATCATTTCTTTGTATAAGCTGAGTTGACAAGCTGAGAAAAACTTATTGAGAAAGAACATTGAGCATACAATGAGGAGCCTTTTACGGCAAACTATGAGAAGCATGTATGGACGACTGGATGATTTCCAAGAAGGCTGATGATAACATGTACTTGAAGAGTAATGTTTCAACTAGAGGCAAGTTCATGACTAATTGACAACCTTGATGGGTGTTGGCATGATGCTCACAATCAATCAGAGGATAATTCTTAGAAGAATCCAGGAGAGAAAATGCTTCATGATGAATCAAGCAACACCACAATTGGGGGCAGAGTCAAGCTTGATAAACAACAAGAGCAGTAACTATCGAAGACAACCCAAGATGGGTGCTGCACTTACAGCTGAGTGGAAGGCTAGCGCATGAATGAGCCAATGCATCAAAAGAACAAAGAAAGCTTTGGAATGCAAACAAAGGCACCCTATGATCATGGATCATCAAAGAGGGGGGGACTTATATTTCAAATCAGGTAAGGATGCATGCATGTCATCTAACCTCAAAGAATTGCATATACTTGTGATTTGTTACAGGAAGATCCTCAATGAAGTCCAGCATGATTGTGGACAAAGAGAATCATTGAGTCAATAATAACAAAAAATCAATTTAGATCCTGGAATGAGAAAAGAATGAGATGAACCCTGCCAGTAGGAAAATCTCAAAGAAATGAGGAAATCAACCCTGCCATCAAGAGGAGTCTTCAAGTCAACCCTGCAATCAGGAAGCACCATTTGTCAGCCTTATCCTGTCAGGACTTCGTCTGCCAAGTCTTTTTGCCAGGTAAGTCATTATCTTCCATTTGGGTAGGTCACCCATCCTAATGAGACCGTCATTTCATCTAGGCAGGTCACCCATAACAATGAGACCACTTTCCATTTTGCATCTAGGTAGGTCACCCGTCATAATGAGACCACTTTGCATTTAGGTAGGTCACCCATCATAATGAGACCATCATCATTTTTCTTTGGGTAGGTCACCCATAACAATGAGACCATCATCATTTTTCTTTGGGTAGGTCACCCATAACAATGAGACCACTTCATATTTTCATCATCATTCTTTCCGGGTAGGTCACCCGTTATAATGAGACCATCAATTTTTATTTGGGTAGGTCACCCATCATAATGAGACCATTATCTTTCATTTGGGTAAGTCACCATCATAATGAGACCATCTTTCATTTGGGTAGGTCACCCATTACAATGAGACCACACAAACATCTTTGTATCGGTTCTAGTTAAAGGAGATCGCCAGATGGGATCTCAAGTTAACTTAACCACACACAGAGTTTAGCTTTGGTTAAAGGGAATCGCCAGATGGGATTTCAGGTTGACCAAGCTATACACCAATTTTGGTTTTGGTTAAAGGAGATTGCCAGATGAGATCTCAGGTTAACCCAATCAAAAGGGCAGGTCGCCCGTGAAAATAGACCAGCGTGAGTATGTGTGGGGAGGTCGCCCCTAAAAATAGACCATCATAATGAGTATGTGTGAGCAGGTCGCCCCTGAAAATAGACCAGTGTAAGTGTGTGTGGGCAGGTCGCCCGTGAAAATAGACTAGTGTGAGTGTGTGTAAGCGGGTCACCCATGAAAATAGACTAATGTGAGTGTGTGGGCAGGTCGTCCATGAAAATAGACCACTTTTCTTCGAAAGGGGCAGGTCACCCAAGATAATGAGACCATTTTCTTTTGAAAAGCGAAGTCCTTGGCTGAGTGGATCACTCAGTAAGCCAAGAAAACCTTTTGTTT
>JANKYH010001214.1:0-22336 GCA_027475595.1 Populus davidiana x Populus alba var. pyramidalis | reverse complement strand
GTGAACTTCTCAAACTTGTATCACTTCCTAGACTTAGTATATTCTCCTTCACTACTTGATAAATAAGCCTTAACACAATAAAAGCTCAAAATAAGTAAAATAATAAATAAAACCTAACCTAAATAACCCTTAAATATTGGAGTCCTTATAATAAAATAAAAAATAAATAAACAATAGCCCAAATAATTAAAATAATCCCAAGGTCAAATTTTATAATTTGATTGCAGATTTGAAGCCCGACTTCAAACGAATGGTTCTCCATCTTTGTAATTTAATAATGGTTCTCCAACTTCAAATTCTGTAATTTGATGTGGTAGCTAGGATCACGTCATCTTATATCTCTTCAAAATGATTTGACCTCGAATCATCACCAACATCAAATAAAAAAAGATCATAAACTTTGAATATAGTACTAACATTTTACTCACCTTGTAGATCTACTTTATAGGCATTGACCCCTTCAAGAAATGTGAATGAGCCATCTCCTCTAAGTATCAACTTTGATTTCCCATGTCTAGGAAACCTCTTTTTATGCCTATGCATCCAAACCCAAACCCAAGGCTTTTTTGTCTCCCTTAGATGAGTCTAAGTCTTTTCTCTCCGCTCTTATTCTTTCATTAAGGTTCACTTTATTTTCACTCTTTAAAATCACGACCTCACATGATTTATTTATCTCCTTGGCTTTGCTTTCTCTTTTCAGCTTTAATTAGTCTTGTTTAAGCCTTCAAAGTTCTTTTTATGCTAATTTTGTCTTCTAACAACATTGTATGAAAATAGTGGCCGATAATAATTTTAGATAAGCACGCCTATCTAGGTGACAATGATACAAATGTGTATGCCCTTCCATCTTTCTCAAAAGAATACCTATTTTTAAATCCATCATGCTTGGCCTTTCTATCAAATTGTCAAGGTCTCCCCAACAATAAATAACTAGCATGCATAGGAACCACATCACGAAAAACATCATCCTTATACTTTCCAATCAAAAAAGAAAATCAAAACCAATTTAATCACCATAACTTCACCGCATTCATTCAACCATCGAAGCTTTTAAGATTTATCATGGTTATCAATGTTTAGATTCAATTTCTTAACAAGTATAGTACTAGCAATGTTAGCGCAACTTCCACTATAAATAATATAATAACATTGCACACCTTGTTAATAATGTGACATCTAATATGGAAGATGTTCTCTCTTTATTACTCCTTTACCAATTTCATAGCAACTTTTTAATCATTAGTTGTTGAAAACTTCTTTTCTTTAACTTTAGAATTATTGCCCATGATCTCATCATTCACTATAGCATTAATGGTAAGCATTTTAACTTCCATTTCCTTATGGCTAGGAACTCCTTGTCTACTAGTCATCTCATCAAACATCCGACGCTTATTTTAAGACCAAGTAGTAAGCTTACACCTCGTTTAATTACTAAAATCTACCTTTAGGATGTTTAAACCCCAAGCATTCTTGGAATAGTCCTAGACTGATTCTCGAGCGCCATGAACTAGGTTCAAATCAACTCTCTATCACTCAAGAGTTGGTTTTAGGTGGTATCCTAGGTGTTGTGAACCACATCCTAGACCTTAAAAGTCTTGGACCACATATTAACCCAAACTCTTGGTATGATCCAAGTCCATTTTTTTAATTCTTGAAGCCAACATGACTCCCATAGTATATGGTGAAAATGAAAAGAAAAAAAAAACCATATTTTTGTTATTTTAAAAATTCTTGTTGATTTTATTTAAAAAAATACAAAAACAAACAAGTTTTTAAATATTTTTTAAAATAAAAATAAAATACAAAAACGATACCAAACAGAACTTAACTAACTTAAACAATAGATAGTTTGATATTTTGATTTATAAAAGACAAATAAGAGAATTACAGTAAGCAAATTCTTAACGGAACTTTTGATAGAACTTTGATGAGATGATGTTTTGCATTAATGGAGGTCGTGATGAGGCAACTAAATGCGCGACAATAAACTACTCTAGCTTTCATTGAATCACGCACAGCTAATTGAAAGAAGATATTTTGATGAAATGATCTTTGTGGAGAACTTATCCCGCTGATGGGTGAATGCCAGCAGATATCCGGAGGCCAAGTTAAACAACTTTAGATGAAGATTCAAGAGAGCCACTATTTTCACAATTGAAATTGAGCGTCACATCCATATCTTAATCTAGCGTTTATCGTCATTCTAGACTCATGTAATTTGGAAATTGAGTCATATGCGAGTATGTGATTTGAAAATGGACAATTGGGTCCCCCTTTATTTGTCAAACGTCCATCCTTACATCCACCACTCTCTTCAATTTATCCCGGGGAATTACTTGAACCCTCTTCACATTTGAGTTTTGAGTGTCGCAATACTTTGTTTACATCTTTTCAAAAAATACAATTTACATCAATGCAAGATATATATATATATATATAATATATATATATTTCTAAGTTCGATATGAAATCTAGCTTTTGACAAATCCAGATTGATCCAAAAGATAGATATAAAACTGCTTTTACAGTTCCCTTTGGTCAATATGAATGGAATGTCATGCCCTTTGGTCTAAAAAATACTCCATCTGAATTTCAGCGCATCATGAATGACATTTTCAATGCACATTCAAAATTCTGCATTATTTACATTGACGATGTGCTTATTTTTTCACATTCCATTGATCAACATTTCAAACATCTACATATTTTCTTTCATACTGCCAAACAAAATGGTCTCGTTGTTTCTAAAGCAAAAATTTCTCTCTTTCAAACTCGTGTCCGATTCCTAGGCCATTATATTTGCCAAGGCACTGTAACATCAATAGAGAGGTCCCTTACCTTTATAAACAAATTTCCTGATAAGATCACCGATAAAACCCAATTGCAAAGGTTTTTAGGCAGACAGATTAGATAATAGGTGAGTGCAACTGAATGGTGTAAGTCCCGCTTGAGTCTTAAGGGCAATAAATCCATATAGCATGCAGTCTGTTTCCTAGTTTATCTTTCTTTACTATGGATTTTGTTTTCCACAGGACTACTTCTATTTCAGCTTCCTCCACCTCTAAATCTTCTGATGAAAGTAGAAGAATTGTGCAAAGTGAAGAAATAACTATTGAAGATTTTACAAAAAACATTGATGATTGGAAAATCCCAAAAATTTCTCAAACTCAGATTTATCAAAAATCTAAGTATGATATTTTCAAAACAGATTTTACTATCAAAACTAAGGAACGAGATATTCAGCTTACAAAACCTTTTGAAACCATCCAACTATTTTCTCAAAAGTCCTTACAAAAACATCTAGCCAGAAACTACAAATATATTCATGTTGGCCTTGTCCAAGTCGGAATAAAACCCCTCACAAAAGAAGGTCTAAACACCTCCATCCTAGCTGTCCTAAGGGATGCTCGATTTCAAAATTTCCAAGACTCTCTCCTTAGTTCTATTGAGTCTAGCCTTTGCAGTGGCCCCGTATCTTTTGTAGTTTTAGAATAGTCTAAGACTAGAAATTTGAATTTAATTAAAGCATGCTCCATACATACTTATCAAATCAATGCACTAATTCATGGCAAACAATTCCATTTACATGATTTACAAAACCATGTTTCTTTTTGTCGTATAACCAAACAACTACAAAACCCTGATTTATAAAATAAGATTGAGCAACAGATTTGTTCGGACCTACCTAATGCTTTTTGGAAAAGAAAACAACACATTGTTGATCTTCCTTATGAAGATAGTTTTTCAGAAAAACTAATACCTACAAAAGCAAGGCCCATACAAATGAATGCTGATTTAGAACAACATTGCAGACTTGAAATCCATGATCTCGAGTCTAAAGGTCTTATCCAAAAGTCTTGATCACCCTGGTCGTGTGCCGCCTTCTATGTGAATAAAAATCTGAAATCGAAAGAGGCACACCAAGACTTGTGATCAATTACAAACCTCTGAATACCGCTCTCAAATGGATCAGATATCCAATCCCTAACAAAAAAGATTTGTTACAAAAATTGCACTCTGCATGGTTATGTTTGGATAACAATCAAAAGATACAGGGCCACTGCAAAGGCTAGACTCAATAGAACTAAGGAGAGAGTCTTGGAAGTTTTGAAATCGAGCATCCCTTAGGACAGCTAGGATGGAGGTGTTTAGACCTTCTTTTGTGAGGGGTTTTATTCCGACTTGGACAAGGCCAACATGAATATATTTGTAGTTTCTGGCTAGATGTTTTTGTAAGGACTTTTGAGAAAGTAGTTGGATGGTTTCAAAAGGTTTTGTAAGCTGAATATCTCGTTCCTCAGTTTTGATAGTAAAATATGTTTTGAAAATATCATACTTAGATTTTTGATAAATCTGAGTTTGAGAAATTTTTGGAATTTTCCAATCATAACTCATCAATGTACCATTTTCTTAGGTAATGCATCATGCATACTTTTCTCTAATTTTTTAGGTTGAATCTCCTTTTTCATAGATTGTTGGGGGTATTCTCTAGAGATCAATCTCTCTATCTTATTTTCCAAGACATGGCATTCTTTAATGTCATAATCATGATTATGGTAAAAGTTACAAAACTTGTTAGGGATTTCTTGTATTCATGCCACTCTTCATAAAAGATGGATATCACACAAAATCATTTCTTTGAATGGTAGCCAACATCTCAGCACATATAGTGGTGAAAGATCAAGAGCTTGGAAGATGTTAAATGATCACTAATAAACCATTTAGTACTCTAGGATACCCTAGTATAAGACTAATAGCATTAGAGAGATTTTGCTCTCTAGAAACAAGGGTGTCCTGATCTGATCACACTTGTTTCTTCTTACTTGAATATGTTTCTTCAATGTCTGTTTAACATTAAGAAGAGATTTTTCAATGAGAGCATACAAACCTTCTCAAAAAAAAGTAGTTGTAGACTTCACTAATTAAGATTTCAAGGGCAATGAGTTCGAGAAGGTTTTTCATGTTTAATATTTTCTCATTGAGTCTCTAGAGATATGCTATGATGCTTTCATCTCCTCATTGGATAATGGCAAAGACCTCAATTATACTTATTTTAGCTGATATGTTAGTGCTAAAATGTGAGATGAGCTTAACACAAAGATTATGAAAGCTAAGAATGAAGTTGGGCTCAAGGCTGTGATATCATACCGAGCAAACCCATGGAATGTTATTGGAAAAACTTTGCACATAGCATCGCTCTTTTATTTTATAAGCTCTAGGATGCTTTTGACATCTTGTGTTTGCTCTCTTGGATCTATAAGATTGTCGTAGTTATCTAAGTTGGCTTTGACAAAGATATAATATTTGAAAAGATGAGCGTGTAACACTCGATAACACAGTAGAGTCTCTCATTGTTCATCATGATATCCATCCTAAACAGCTCGTGCAATTACTGTTCTCATTTTGTGTCTCAGTCTTTTTCGACGAGGAACATGCAAGCGAGATTTAGAAGAAGATTAATGGCAATAGCCACACTAATGGCTAGGTCTTATTGAGAAGTGCTTTTCATAGTGGAGTATCGTCATTTTGTTATGTTCCTTTAGAAAACTAGAGTTGTTTTTATGCACCTAATACATGTAATGGAGTTGTGCATTATATTTTTTTTTTTATGGAATGGAAAAGTGCTAAGCTATTCCTATATAACTAAAATAACATTATTGATTACTTGTAAGTGATAAGAGAGTTGGTGGATACCTAGAGGTGTATAAGTTCCTATAATAAGGAGATTAGTTATTCTCTCATGTCTTGAAGTTATGTCAGTCATGGAAAAAAAATGGTGAAAGATGAAATGAGAATGAACTAGTTTTTTATTTGATTCTCACAGATAACATCATTGATGAAGTTTGCATCATTGATGAAGTCATGAAAACTTCATATATAAATTGGGTTTTCCATGTTTGCATCCTTGGCACCAAACTTGTCTTGAACATAGGATTGTCTCTTTCCTGAATGGTTTCCACAAAACAAGTTCTTTGTAAGAGAAGGGAACATTCTAATGTTTAAGTGAATAAATGTATGAGAATAAAATAATGTACAATAAAAAAAATGTAATGAAATTATAGGAAGTGTGTATCTAGGTCTTATGCATCTATGCCTATGAACTTGTATGACTTATTTTATAATTATTTATGATTCTTGGAATTGTTAAGTGCTTGATGATTATTTTTAGAATTGTTGGGTTAATAGACCTTAAATGATTGAAAATAACTTAGCTTTCTTACCTTATGATCAAATATTTATAAACCTTGATCATATCTATTTATCTTGAAAGAGTAATGTTGCAAGTACCTGAGGTCATACCATTTGTGAAGATTATGGTGCTTGTTATGCTTGGTGAAGATGATGGTGATTGCACAATCATTGGTGTAGAAATGTGGTAACACTTTCCATAGAAAATGCGATGTCTAGAATGTGTTGCTCAATCCCGATAACTGAAAAATGTTTGGAGGTTATTGCAGTGCCGAAAACTCTAAATAGAAAAGTGTGGTGCTTGGTGACTGAATAAAATGCATAGAAATGTGTGATGAGCAAGGATAACCTAGCTTGGTGAAGAAAAAGAAGAAGAAGAAGAAAGGCAAAAAGAGAAGAGAAACTCCAGCAGTTTATATTTGAATATTTATGTATCACCAGCCACCAATCGATCTTTGGGCTGGAATTTCCAGCACAGGCCCAGATTTAAATAGAGATGAAATTCAGGTTCATTATTCCACTTTTAGAAAAATAGAATGGTTGGAAGGTGTATAAAATTACTTGCAATTGTGGGATCCAATAATTTTTAAATTAATATTGAAATTAGAAAGATGATGGGATTTATTTGTTGTTGGGCATGTAAGAAAGATGAAAAATGAAAGTGTAGTTGAATTTGAAAAACAAGATGTGCAAACTTAACTACTTTTCGACCATTTTCAAGGGTTAAAATTTTTGAACTGTCATTTTGTTTTTATTTAACACTACTTGTTACGTTTAGGACCACAAATTTGTATTACTTAATTTTTTTAATTTTATATATAATGGAATCCAGTAATCCCATAATTTTTACAAACTTTTATCAAACATTCTTTAACACTCCATCTTGAATCTTACCTCTTAACAATTCCTTCCAAAATTTTACCCCATACCATGTTCACCCTCTTTGACTATTCCCTTTCCTAAAGAATTAGCAAACAAGATTAGGTGGCTGTTTGGGAGTGCTTTTTAAAAGTGCTTCAAAAAAATTTTGAATTTTTTTTTTTTTTTTTTTTGCTTTGAATTAATATGTTTTTGATGTTTTCAAATCATTTTGATGTGCTAATCTCAAAAATAATTTTTAAAAAATAAAAAAACATTATTGACATGCTTTTCTGAATGAAAAACACTTTAAAAAACAACAGCCACCACTCTAAAAGAGGTTAAAATTTGACCCCCTTCAATCTAAAAACAAAACACAACCTAAGGTGGTGTAGCTTTCAAGAAATGATCAAAGTAGTTTTATAAAGAAAACAATAATCCTGGCACACATACTTAAAACATATCATAGTGATTAGAGAGAGTAGTGAAAGGTTGTGAAAGACCTCTAGCACGAAAGTATACACATTAAATCCTCTAAAAAATGTCACAACCGACAAAGTGAACACACCTAAGATGGCATATCTATGCCTTGGCTTTGCCAGCCTGGAATGATTGGATCCTCTGTTGTAACTTGAAGATCTGCAAGACATCAAAATCATCAAAAACGTAAATGGTCATTGATATATATGATCTGCAATGGATAACACTCTAATTTTGAAACCAAAAGTCATGGTGCAATATACAATGGTGAAGTCTACATGACAGCACAAAGGAAGTTTATAAACCACGACTGAGATTCTATCTTTCACTCTCCACTTCTCTATCCTCTTGAACCATGAATCTACATCCTATTTGATTATTTAAATTCTTTAAAGAAAATGCATGCAAGCTAATATACCCAAACCAACTGATGTTTACCACCACTTAACAACATTCCCCCAAGCCACAATCAGGACAACAAATAACAAAATGCAGGCATCACAAAAGTAACTGCGAGATGATAGGCATGCTGAGATGAAACTGGACCATGGTTTCAATGCGTCAAATATTTGTGAAGGTGGTTGTTGATGATGACAGTGAAAATGAATGGACAAGAAAAAAGAATAACATGAACATTTTTTTCTAAAAGACAGGTCATATTATAAAAACACCAAGCAAGCTCTAGGTGAGCAAGCTTGGAGAAAAGACATAATTAAGAGCAAAAAAAGAGCCCAAGGTCCTCCAGAAACAGAGGACCCAAAACTTTAAAGGTTACAAAGCACAGCAGCACCATGTCATAAGAAGTCCACACAAACCCCCAAAGTCAGCTCCCAAGAACCAACAACCAGAAAAGAAACAATAATAGCAAAGGCCTTTTTTATCAGTGATCAAAGAAAAATGGAAGTTGATATAAGAAAACGGCTGTCAAGGCACCAAGAACTACAAGCTTATTACAACTCCACAAAGAAGGCAATAAACATGACACTACAATGACGATCAAATCTAAATACAAATAGCACAAACAGCAGCACAAATCAATCCTCCTGACAGCTGGATAATAGCTGCCAGGAGAAATCCAAAAGCTCTAGCTAGAAAATCAGAACACACCAAGATGAGAATGACAAGCGCAGCAGGCCTAAATCACAAAAAACAACACCTCAAGATAAAATTATGACTAGAAACGGAGAGGTTCAAGAAACCAGCGAGGAGGCATCTAAAATAAACTGCAGAGAATTCTATGAGAACCAGTTGGAGACAGCACAGAACACAAATAAACATCTAATAGAAGAGCAACCAAAGAACAAATTGAAGCAGGCAATCAACAACACAGAGATTGAACCACCAAATTAAGCAAAGCTTTTACAGTAAAAGTTTTGGCCTGAGACTAAACTAGATGCAGAAGCTTTTGCAAACTTGGAAAGTGCATTAACTGCTGAGAGAGAAAGAGATTGGTCAGAGGAGATATCAAGACATGAAGTGGAAAAATGTAGTCACAACAGCATCTTACAAGAAATTAGAAAGAAGCCATGGGCAGAAAATGTTGATGAACACCGAGAGAGGCGGCCAAAACAAGTCACTAAAATGCTCATAACCAAGAATAATAGAAGACTCATGTTTTTAACTTTAACAAATAAACCGGTATCAGATTTCAAAATTTTGGCTGCCACAGGTGAACTTTAACTACATAACCAGTGACAAATATCAAAGAGAGCATGAACGGCAAGTGCCATATTGAGAGGCATATGACAAGGCACTTCAATAAATAAACTGGATTAAGCAAAAGAAAGGAAAGCCACAAACCGCATCTTTCTTGCTGTTTTGCTTCTCTTCCAAATCTTGAACAGTTCCATCAAGTCGCTTCCTATATTGTGAAAAGTTCCTTATTAGATTTGTTTCCAGTATTCAGTTTTACCCATTGTACAAGCAAAAACAATACAAAGATAAGGGGCTTAAAACAAAATCTTCTGCAAGTTAGAAATCTTTATACTTTATTTCTTCTTGTTGTTAGTTTCCGCAAATCTCCCTTCTACAAGAGGCCTAAGCAAAGCTCATAAAATTTAAACAGCAGCAAATAGACATTGTCCGTTGAATAGGTATTTCCGTATTCAAGAAATGACAGGAAAAGAACACTGGATCGGTCCAACATATGACAACTCAAAGAGTTATGTCGGTACAGGCTAGCGACCACATTTACTGATGGTAATTGAGCACTCGTTACAGAATAAACAAAACGCAATAGGCACAAATCTCGATCCAGATGTGATTAAAAAAAATTAAATTATTAGTAAATAAGAAAGAACAGCCCACGAAAAAACGAAGAATATAGAAGGGAAAAAAAGCATACAATTCAGCAGAGATGTATTCGATTCTTTTGCTCACGTTAGCATTAGCCTCAGCCAAGTCTTGCTTCACAAGTACGGGACCAATCAATTTGTAGACATTTGCACCTTCATTCAACAAGTCCAACTCCTATACATGAATAAAAACCCAAATCAGATAAACCCCCTCCCCCAAAAAAAAAAAAAAATAGACCTACCTTGAGGACAAGCTCGTTCTCTCCAAGCTGGATAGTGTACTTTTTCCTGACTTGATGATTCTTCGCAATATCTGTAATAAACAAAGTTAGCTAGGGTTTTGGAATCAATACAGCAAGATTGGTAAGGTAGGAATTTTATTTTTATTTTTTGCCTTTTTGGAGTTTGCTAAGTTCATTCGCTTTGTTTTCAAGATCTCGCTGCAATTCTCTAATGGCCGTTGACGATCCCATCCTTCCCTTTTCTTTTCTTTTGGTTTGCTCTCCTCTCTTTCTGCCGCTCCCGCTCCCGCTCCTGCTGCCTCTTCTCTTTTATTTCCCCCCTCGAAGTTTATACGGCCCATGTCCTGGCCCGAGAACCAGGCTGTGGACCAAGCACATTCCACACCAGATTTCGGAGTGTTTGATTTCAGCCTGCTTTTTTAATTTGGTGTTAAAAAATTTTAAAAAAAAATTTAATTAATTTTTTAGTATTTTTTATTTTTTTTAATATGCGGATATCAAAAATATTATTTTAATTTTTTTTCAAGTAAAAAACTCTTTAAAAAATAATCATTACTATAACTTTAAACATTGCTCTAATAAAAAGTGCATTGGTTCGGTTGGAATGCTATTTATTTATAATTTAATTTTACTTTTTTACTTCTATTTTTTTATATTTAATCAATTAAAATGCATGTAAAAATTATTTTTTTGTTTTGATACTAAATATGTTAAAAAGCTTGTAAAAGTCATGTGTGCACCAAAATATAAGTTGGGTAAGTTTTTGGACTATTACATAAGAAACTAAAATCCAATTTAACCTAATCCAATCTAATCTATCACAACAAATAATCATAAGAAAAAAAATGAGTTTTAACACCACATAAAAATTATTTTTAAAAAAAAAGTAAATTAAGAGAAGTTTGAATTTCTCAAATAAAGGATATTTTTATCATTGTAAAAGAAGGATAAATTAGAGAATGACATGAAATATCAAGATATATTTAGAGCAATTAAACTTTTAGGGATTTATCATTCTAAAATATAAAGGCGGTTAAACTAAGTTTTTGTATGTGTTTTTAGAAATAATAGCTCAATATGCTCTTATATTTAAAGGGTTGTTACCAATATGTTCTCAACTTTAAATCGCATTCAATTTATCCTTAAAAAATTCCTATATTTCCAATCTATTTTTTTGTTAAATTTCTCTCATCAAAACTAACCAAATCATGACATATGACTTGCATGTGATGAAGTTAACTTTTTATAGAACAAAATACTTTATTTATTTTAAACTCGTTTTAATTTCATATCAAAGTTTGTTACATTCAAAAGTTATGCTTTCATGTCAAGTGTTTATTAAAATGTGAGTATTAAAATTAATCATTGAAGTTTAACTGGTTATTTTCTTGATTAATCGAAAAAAAAATTAACCTTGTTAAAAATACTAAAACTTTTATTATGAAATTAACAATCAAGTTGTAATAATTACTTTTTTTATAAATATCGTGCATGATGAATTTTGATAAAAAAAAAATAATTAAATTTATTTATTTTAACAAGTTTAAGATTAAAGATATTTTGAATATATAAAATTTACCTCACATGATAAAATGTTGTTAGTTTGGATGGAGAAATCTAACAAAAAAATCAATGAGAAATACAAAAACTTTAAGGAATAAATTGGATGCAATTAATATTTAAAAATTAATTGGACATAGGTCCTAAAATATAAGATAGATGGAGCCACTTTCCCCTACCCAGTTGATTTTTTTTTTTAATCTACAAATTTCTCACCCATAAAACTCACACAAACTCTTTCTTTCCCTCTATATGTGTATGTATGTATTATATATTATTATTATTATAAATCCTAGGTCAAAAAATATTGAGACTATTAACTATAAAAATTAAAAACAAATCTTTTTAATGTTTGTAAAACTTTTAAAAAGGAATTGGTCTAATAATCATTAGTATAAGAAAATATTCTAAACTTTCCAAGTTTTCTTACTTATAAAACTCAAACACACTTTTTTTGAGAAGTTAGGTAACACCATAAAAGTAACTTGTTGCATGAAACTTGTTAACACGTACAAGTCTTTTGATTATAAAATAAAATTGCCACCTAAAAAAGCCATCTACATTAATTAAACACATGATACAACATATTATTATTGGTCAATAAAGAAGTTAAATAATTATAACACGTACGTATTGTTTGTCGAGCTATGTTCCTATCTTGGCAAGCTACTAGTCAGGTTGGTCAAATAAATTGGTCAATAAGATTTTTGTCGTTTATAAACATTCCAAAATCTCCATTGTTCCTATAAATTTCGACTCATGAAATTTCGTACTTTCACTTTGGTTATTCTAGCATAAAATTATACATGTTTCATAAAACACAACACTTTACAATTTCCTTTAAATCCATTTTGATAACCATTAAAATTTTTCATTATACATTTAACTCCACGTGTTCTTTTATTTCTCTTATCAACTTACAAAGAACAACATATGTTAACTAAGTATTTAAGTCCAATCTATCTTATTTATGATTTGTCTTAGCTACCATTCTCAAGCATAATTATTTCAATACTAACAAAACATACAAGTCCAATTAATCAATTCATACACAATTTAATCATTTTCTTCTTCTTATCTATGTTCAACCCTTGGTAAGCAAATTTTCCATCTTCTATTCTTCTATTTGTTTCATTTGTTCTATCTCATTAATTTTCACACACCACCACCATAATATTTATTTGATTTCCTATACATTCATATGTTAAATCCTCTTCCTTTATAATTCCATAATCTATAATTTCCTACACATACAAAACATACATTATTTATATTTAGCTTAAGGCTTGTTTCTTTACAATTTTCTTATACATACACATTGAAGAATGATAAATTTCCATAAAGCTTAACAAGTTTCTTAACTTCCTTACATGTAACTATTTTCCCTTAACAAAATGTTATATTAATACCATATACTAGGCTTTCATATTAACTTTTAACCACCATTAAGACAACATCAAAATAAGTTTTCATCTCCCTCAGTTTCTTTCTCACATGCCCAAAACCCATTGTTCCCATCCAAAATTCCCCTTCCATTTGTTATTACTCTAGCCATTATCATGCAAATAGACCTAAGTTCACAAAAACAATCATTCTCTAAAAACTTTTACATGAGTTCTTGACATGCAAATTGAGGGTTTTCATCTTCTCATTAACAATACAAAGAAAACAAGACAATACAATGTAACATCAACTTACCTATAAATTTTGAGCTTAATTTGTGAGTTTCTTTTTAATTTTTTCCTTAAACCTCCTTCCTCCTTCAACAATGCTTGTTTCTCTCTCTAAGTTTTAACCCTTTATTGTTTTTCTTATTCTAGTCATTACTGGTGTAAGTTTCTATATAAAACTTCACTTCTGATATCACTAACTTAATTTCTCACCAATGTTTTTGTAAAGAAAGCAAAGAAGAAGAGGAGTGAAGGAAATTTTGAGTCCTCTCTCCCTCTTGGTACCGCTGGAACTGTTGGCCATCACAGGAGAAAAGGGGAAAGAGCTATTCTTATTTATTTACAAAAACACCACTATATTGTTTATATGTTATTTTTTGTATTTTTTGTCTGATCATAGACACTCTGACAAAGCCTTCTCAGTCTTTGATTGACCTAAATTTTTAACCCAAAATAAAACAATATAGTTTATATTAATGTTTCAGCCATATAAGTAAAAATTCAAGGCGAACCAATTCTCTACCTTTCAAATCAATCCCACACATTTGATTGAATTTTCATATTAGCTTTCATCAAATTACTTTGGTTTCTAACTCATCTATTCATTCAAGCCTTATCACATCATTTTATCAACACTTAAACCACTAACATATTCATCTCATCCAAACATTTAATCAAACACATTATATACAATTTATTCAACCTCTCTTCTACTTTGCAATTTACATATTATATACTACTTTAAGAATAATATAATCAACCTAATTTTCATAAGATCATCATATCACACACAAACCAACTCAAACACACCATTAACACCAAGTCATGTTCAAAATTGAAATTTTTTATTCTTAAACATTCATGGCCCTAAATTACATCAACTAGGCTACTAGTAATACCATTCTAACCATAAAATCCCAAAGAATTTAATTGATATAACAATTATACCATCCTATTCAAAACATATATAATCTTACATTTTTCTATTTTTTTAAAATCTTGCCAATAATAACCCATGCATATAACAAACCAAATCACCATAATCATACTCATTTAAACTCACATGTCAATATATAATACACAATTAATATGCAATTTTCATAATTCCTTTAAATTTCAACACTAAAACTAACCACCTCGGTCTATACCCCATGGTTGATCTCAATTCCTTCAATTTGTTTTTTAATTATGTTATTTCTATGTAATATTACTAAGGATTACTCAAACTAACAATTCTATAAAAGGGTTTTCACTATAATAAGTTCAATAAAAAGTATTATTTCCCTTGCCCAATTCTTAATTGATCATATAGCCATTAACTAGACTAGGGTTGAACCAGAATATTTTAACCCAATTGAAACCTTCTATTTCCTCTTCGCTTATCATCCTTTTTTAAGAATTTTTTTAAAAGAGCAAAACTTTTCTTTTTCTTCAAGTTCATGCCATGTATAACTAGTGATAATAACATTTGAGATTGCTTGATCTTTATTGTCCACATTGCCCTTTTTAAGATTTATTGTGAAATCCTAATCAAATCATATTTTGCATACAAGTTTATAAGATAACCATTTATTCCTCAAGTGAATTCCATGTCTATAAAAAATATGCATTAGTCTGCTTTTTGATTTTTCTATTTCTAAGATCAGATGTTGCAAGGCAAAACAATATTTATCACAAAATCAATTTCCAACCCGTTTTCTTTGCAGCATTTCTATTCTATCAAATAATCAGAAACTATGTATTCTATACACCTTTATTATTGATTTGTATGTTTTAAAACAAATTTCTTAGTGTTTACAATTTAGAGGTGGGCCAATCTATATTGTAACTCCAATTCATATCGTACATAATATCCATTAGTTATATACTTTTCAAATTCAATTAGTCTATTGAATCATAACTATAAGCTTTGATACCAACTATAACATCTTAATTTTTTTATTTTATCAATTTCAAATTTTTGAACAGTCAATATAATGCAAAATGGGGTAATTTTGTTTTTTAAAATACCTATGATGAGAATATTTACATAACTATGATAAGCTTACAATGTTTTTCCAATAAAGGAATGACCACGAAAGTCTGAATTGCAATACCAAGGTTACGGTGAAGAAGGAAACATACATGTATCATAAGAAACTTAGAAAATAGAGAAAGCATATCTGCTTTCAATATCATTAATGTTTTTATTACAACTCTAGTAATAAATATAACATCATTAATCCTTTTTTCTAGTATGTTGAATATGTGTCAAATCTCTAATTTGTTACTTTCTCTTCATCATCCAAAACTATCATTTTCTTCTGTGTACATTTTAAACTATCACTGCCTGGATAACTTAAAATCTTGTCAACCATGTGTTCCATAATTCTTTTCAAATAATCATAACTCATACTTTAAATCAACAATATAAATTGTCTCATTTTTTTATAGTAAAAAACACAGCTCCTACTCTTTATTAACCACATTACTTGATTTATTTCAATACTCCTAACTCAAGATCTATATCATTTTTTTCATTCATTAATCAATTCCAATAATCATAACTCGTGCTTCAATCCCATTAAGAATTTGTTAATATAACACCATACTCATTATTGATTCCTTGATCCATCTAATTCCTTTTTCTTATACTTTAATTCAACTCATGAATTCATTAATCCATTTTTCTATTCAGGGCTTATACCTTAAGATGTCATACTTATTTACCCGATTCAGTATCTTTAACTCGACCCAATCTAAAAAATAGAATTCATTAACCGAATTCTATAAACATGGTTTTTCTTTTAAAATGATCATGTTCAATTATCCAACTCAATATATTTAACTTGACCTTATCTAAAATATAGGATTCATTAACTCAATTCCATAAACATGGTTTTTCCTTTAAAATAGTTGTGTTGAATTACCCAATTCAATATCTTTAACTCAGCCTAACTTAGTTATGGAATTTGTAAAGCTAATGCTATAACCATGAATTTTACCTTACAATGATTGTATTCATTACTCTATTTAATAATCATTGTAGCCCATTATTTTGCATAAATCAACTGGATTCCTCAAGTCATTTTGGTACTCAAAACTCATATCTTATATCTACTATATTCATCCATTATTTAGCTTGAGGTTTACATCATCCACGTTTATTTATTCATTTTAATGATCGGCATCATATGCTTTACATCACTATGCATTTATTGATATATTTCAATAACCTTAGCTTGGAATTTACATCGACCATATTCGATGGTCCATTTTAGTATTTGAGACCAGTATTTTATGTATACTAGACAATCGTTACTTTATCTCAACACTTATGATATGTACCGCACATCAACCATGTACTCATCGATTCATTTTAATAATTTTAGTTTATGTTCTACATAATCCATGTTCATTAATTATTCTCATTTAATGTAACTTGTGCTTTTATGACACTCTTTAGTCGTTGCCATTGTGGCCAACTTAAATTTCAATTAACAATCACTATTATAAAAGCTTGTTTCTATTCATGGTATTTTTTTCATCTCAAAGACATAATTCATTTGACATCATTCCTGCCCGAAGATATAATTCATTTGATATCATTCTCTCCTTAATGGCATAATTCATTCTCCCATTCTCGAAACATAATTCAACCATTCTAATTCAATTTCATGATTACAACATGATATAAAGATCTAAAAATTATTAATAAAGTTGTACAAAATTTAAAAGGACAAGATGTCATCCACCTACTTGACCCCCTGCTAACCAAGCTTCTCCTGTTACAAGCCCGCTCCTTCTGTTGTCTCTCCTATTCACAAAAAGGAGATTCTCTAACTTAGTATATTATTTACTTTTTCCTTAAGAATTTCCATTCTTGTGTATAAGATTTTGTCCTTATAAATTTCAATCTTATAAACATTCTAAAACCTCCGTTGTTCTTATAAATTTCAACACATGGAATTTTTATATTTTCACTTTGATTGTTTCCTTCTTTCATTAAATATTTAGCATAAACTTCTGCATGTTTCATAAAACAAAACACTTTATATTTTCTTTTAAATCCATTTCGATAACTATTAAGATTTTTCATTATAAAAAAAGGGCTAATCTTTTACCTGCGAGTGCAATTCAATCTCTAATTTTTTAAATAAAAAGCGATATTTGTTTATTATTCAAATTTAGTCTTTATAGCTTCAATTGTTTCAAATCAATAAATTTTTATTTAATTTTATCAAACTAAGCATTAACCAAATAACGATTTTTCTATAACCTAGAAATTCTATAACCTGCACACCTTAAATAAAACACCAAGCTCAATTCTAAATAAACATAATTTTAAAGTAACAAATACAAAAAATTAAGAATCAAAATAAAAAAAGTATAAAATTTAAAAATATTATAAGGTTCAAACAAACACCTCAAGTTTTTATTTTATTTTATTTTTAAGATAATAATTAATTAATTATTAAATGCCCGCAAACTCCAAAATTTAAACAGCCAGAAGCCTAACCCATCCACTACTCGTATAATCGCAGCCGCGTTACATAGCTTCGGTATTTCCTTCTTCTAAGGTTTTCTTTTCGCATTTCACAGCCTCCTCAGAACTAATCTCAATCTCGCTTCTTCGCAGCCATGGTAAGCCGATGCCCCTCTCTCTCTGTCCTCCTTACTCTCGCTTTCATATACCTTGCTTCGTTTTTATATTGTTCATAAAGTACTGTTCTTATAGAGACCATAGAACCATGTATCGATTTATTAACAGATTAGAGTATTTAGTTATCTTAGTTTGAGAGGCTTTATCTCGTTTAGGTACTGAAATTCATGAAAACCTTTTTGTCTGCTTTGACTGTCATATTAGTTTGAAGTGTAAACTTTGAATCTTGTTGAAGGACATTTTGAAGAGATTACGATGTTATTTCTGTAAAATTTATAGAATGTAGAATGTTGGGTCTTTAACAGCCTGGGTTTTAAGAGTTGAACATTTAAACTTTGTTTAGTATTTGGAAGATTTCTAACAAAAGTTATTGTTTTTTTTTTTCTTTAGTCATCGAGGAGAAAGACTAGAGAGCCAAAGGAAGAAAATGTGACCCTTGGACCCACCGTGAGGGAAGGGGAGCATGCTTTTGGAGTTGCCCACATCTTTGCATCATTTAACGATACATTCATTGTGAGTGTACAAAAGATTTCTTGATACTTTGTCAAGTAGCATTACTTGATATTCACTTTTGTGATTTACTCCCGTTGATTGTTTCGACTGCAGCATGTGACTGATCTCTCTGGAAGAGAAACCCTTGTACGCATAACTGGTGAGTGATGCGTTTTTTTTTTAATCACTTATTCAGGAATTCCACCTATATGGGCTGCTGTTTTTTGTGCAAGTGTAGGATGGCTAAAATTGCTCTATTAGCCAGTGGGGAATGTAGTTGGTTTGCTACTATTTTGTTTTCCTCCCAAGATTGACTTTTGTATGTAATTGTGGCCTTGTACATATTTGGCTTTTTTTTTCCCTTAAGGTTTTGGGAAATATTTGCATGCACAGGATTGGTAAACCCTAATTGTATATGCCTTGCAAAGTTAATAATCCTTTCTTTCCTAAAACAGGTGGAATGAAAGTGAAAGCTGACAGAGATGAGTCTTCACCATATGCTGCCATGCTTGCTGCCCAGGATGTGTCACAGAGATGCAAGGTCTCAATTTTTTTAAAATCATTATTCTTATCCGGTGTTCTTTAGGGGCTAGGGGAGGTTGCCTTCATTTCTGGTACAAGCTCCTTCTGTGGCCAAAGCCAAGCGTGGTGCTTTTCCTAGTGCTTAGGTGAAGCAATACAATCTTGCAGTGCCTGAACTGTGAGTTGTCTTTCTAGTGCCTAGGTAACTGCCCCACCAGTGCCAAGAGGTACTTGAGGCTAGCATCTCATTGGTTTAGTAGCGCCTCGCTATATATTACATGTGTGGCCCAGAATTTTAGATGGCCCTGGTCATTTCTTGAGTAATCAGAGTGCATCCAGTCTTTAGACAAAGCCAAGAAGCGTTTTACTTTGTTATCATTTTAATACTACATATATTATCTCATTTTGGGGCCTTCCTTATCATTTAAGTGGTGTTTTGTGTCAATCCTTTTGCACTATTTCTCTTTGAGCTATTCAATATTTCAAATTTTAAAGTATCATTGTTAACCTGTAAAAATCAAACAATTTTATTGAGCATTAGAATTCTTTAATCTGTAAAGCACCATAAGCTTAACTTTGAGATTATTATTTAACTAGTTTTTCTTTGTTATGAAGCAGGAACTTGGCATTACTGCCCTTCATATTAAGCTTCGTGCTACTGGTGGGAACAAGACAAAGACACCTGGTCCAGGTGCGCAGTCTGCCCTTCGTGCCCTTTCTCGTTCTGGAATGAGAATTGGTCGCATAGGTAAGCCTTTTTCTGTGTTTTGCTTTGCTTTGTGCAATCTAATGATGTGTTGATCAGTTTTTTCCTCTTTGGTTGCTTGTGGCGCAAATCCTGGGTTTATTGGTCTGCCTACAGCTTTTCTGTAGGTTGTGCTTATTGTCAGACCCCATTCCATGATAAATTTCTCTGGTAGAATTTGGCACTTGTGCATATCTTATACCAGTGTTTAAAATTTTCATTTATAAGCTGTTTGCTTTAAACGAAGGCTCCTTAGCTATAAGATTTTCTTTTTTCTCCTTCCAATTTCCTCAATTTATCTTTTGTGGATTTTGTTGATTTCTAGTCTCTAGAGTGCACAAGTTGCTGAGGGTGAGAATGTGTGCTTGAATTAGTTTTAGTTTTGAACGGTACTTTTAGTTAGTTACATTTTCTATGGGATACTAAAATATTAATGTTATTATTTTTTTTGCTTGGTTTGATGTTTTAGAGGATGTGACTCCAATTCCAACAGATAGCACTCGTAGAAAGGGTGGTAGAAGAGGGAGAAGGCTTTAATCTTGTTACTTCAAGGTGGACTGGATCTGTTTTTATTTTGTTCCAAATGGAGATTTGTTACTTGGATTTTACTTAAAGTTGCTTCGCAGTTTCAGAACTGCTGTTTAGTTTTTCTCATTCACCTTTACAATGATTTATGTTGAACTTAAAAAGAGGTCCTCTTGTGAAGTACTTGAAATTTTTCTTTGGTAGATCATATGAAATGCTCCATTGGGTCTTAGCTATAAATGTCTCTGTTAGGTTTGTTGAAATGATACTTTCAACCTGCCAATAGCAATAACTTTTCTCTGGGGCCTATTTCTGACTGTAATTATGGTGGTGGCCTCAGATGAGATGAGTGCCCGAGCAGGGTTATTCTGGTGCCTAGCATAAATCTGCAACGCTGTTGATGCTCTCTGGTAGCAATTGTTGATCAGCAAAGCAACATGAGAAAAAGTTTTTGAGGATGTGTAAGATTTTGAGTATATCCATGGGAAGTTAGGACGTGGTAAACATGGAGGACAATTGTCAAATTTGGTTTAACCAGTCGGATTGGAGATCTGGTGAAACCTGGACTTGTCTCTGGACTGCACGAGCCATACGTGACTCTGGACTGGCCACTTTTTAACCTGTACAACCTGCCTGAGGTTGCCAGGTTTTTGGTGAACGGTAAAAGGTGGTCGAAAGTGGAAAATAGGCCGTTGAATTAAACGTAATATGAAAAAGCTTTGCTCCAAGAATTGTTGCGGGGAATTTCTTGGAATAAATATCTACTTCCTAAAAGCGAATGACAAACACTAAAGGCTGCTTTTAGAAGTGTAATTATCCTCAATAGTTTTATAGAAAGAGCCAACAACAAAGTAGTTTTTCAACATCCTCTAGGAATGAGCAATAGAGTCATCCTGTAACTTGAATAGAAAGTGCAGCAAGTGAAATCGAAGTTCTAATGTCAAATTCAGTATTTTTTTTAAACAGAGACCAAATTTGTTCTTAATAAAATATTTTACCAATATTAACAAAAAAAATTAAAAAGAAGTGGTTTTACTATACCTTCCTCACAAAAACTATTCATTGTAATAATATATTTTTTTTCAATTAATTTTTTTATATATATTTTAATTTCGTCCAAGGTTTATTGGGAATTGAACTTTATAAAAATTTTAATTTATTTTTACAAGATTGTCTCAATCTCATAACATTTGATCATAAGTTTTACATGTTAACTTGGTTGACTTGAGTTTTTGTATATTTTTTTTAATTGATTTTTCTTTCAATTTTATTTTTTAATATTGAATTGATTGAGAATTATACTTTGTTATTTGTTTTGGTTTATTTTATATGAGATTATCTTCATTTCATGCTTAAGTCACGAGTTTGGCGGATTAATTTGTTTTTTATATTCAATTTTATCTTTCAACACTAGGTTTATTGAGAATTGAGCTTCATAATTTATTTCAACTTACTTTCTATTAGGTTATCATGGTCTCATAACCTGGGATACGGGTTTGACATGTTACCCTGAGTTGATTCAGGTCATTTTTTTTTCAATTTCATCATTCAACACTAAGTTTATTGGGAATTAAGCTTCATAATTTGTTTTGATTTGCTTTCTATGGGGTTATCATAATCTCATGATCCAGTATAGAGATTGACTGGTTATCCCGATTTGATTTGAATCGATCCATATATGTTGTCCATTAATATTTATAAAAAATACCATATTAAACTGTAGCAGTTAGGTCAAGGGTCGACATTCAACTAGCCTTGCAAGAGCGGGTGTGCGAGAGAATAGACCCGAGCATTTATTTTGAGTCAAACTATTATTTACGAGTCGTTTGAGTTGCCTTTGGACTCGCCAAGTTGACCGAGTCATATGAAGTCTATCCCCAAAATAAATTTTAAATAATATAGGGGGAGATAAAACATAAGTAATGCCTGCATGTTTTTTTATGTTAATATATTTTTTTAATTTGACTCGTACCATAGTCCTAGCTAATGAACACTATTTATTGAAATTATATTGGGGTAAAAAAGCATGAGCTAGGAATTTGGGGCATGATGGTTTCTTTACCATGATTCAATGTCATTTTCAAATTATATTGGGGTAGATTAATCTTTTCAATTTT
>JANKYH010001213.1:0-27799 GCA_027475595.1 Populus davidiana x Populus alba var. pyramidalis | reverse complement strand
TGTTACTCCACTCCGACGACGTCCGGTAGGGCAATTCCACCGACACGACTAGAGTACCATCCTAAAAGGTCTATAAATATAGATCCGACCGTTGGATCCCTTTAAAATTTTTTTCATGAGTTTTCGGAGGCTGTTTTACATGGAGTAGCGTGGAATCGGTACTCCACTCCGACGATGTCCGGTCGGGCAATTCCACCGAGATGACTAGAGTAACGGCTCAAAAGGTCCACAAATATAGATACGACCGTTGGATCGCTTTAAAATTTTTTTGATGAGTTTCCGAAGGCTGTTTTACATGGAGTAGCGCGGAATCGGTACTCCACTCCGACGACGTTCGGTCGGGAAATTCCTCCAACACGACTAGAGTACCGGCTCAAAAGGTCCATAAATATAGATCCGACCGTTGGATCGCTCTAAAATATTTTTCAGTAGTTTCCGGAGGCTGTTTTACATGGAGTAGCGCGGAATCGGTACTCCACTCCGACAACTTCCGGTCGGCCAATTCCACCGACACGACTAGAGTACTGCCTCAAAAGGTCCATAAATATAGATATGACCGTTGGATCGCTTTAAAAAAATTTTCATGAGTTTCCGGAGGCTGTTTACATGGAGTTATCGCGGAATCAGTACTCCACTCCGACGATGTCCGGCCGGGCAATTCCACCGAGATGACTAGAGTAATGGCTCAAAAGGTCCACAAAAATAGATCCGACCGTTGGATCGCTCTAAAAATTTTTTTCAGTACTTTTCGGAGGCTCTTTTATATGGAGCAGCGCCGAATCGGTACTCCACTCCGACGACGTCCGATCGGGCAATTCCACCGACACGACTAGAGTACCATCCTAAAAGGTCTATAAATATAGATCCGACCGTTGGATCGCTCTGAAATGTTTTTCAGTAGTTTCCGGAGGCTGTTTTACATGGAGTAGCGCGGAATCGGTACTCCACTCCGACAACTTCCGGTCGGCCAATTCCACCGACACGACTAGAGTACTGCCTCAAAAGGTCCATAAATATAGATATGACCGTTGGATCGCTTTAAAAAAATTTTCATGAGTTTCCGGAGGCTGTTTTACATGGAGTATCGCGGAATCAGTACTCCACTCCGACGATGTCCGGCCGGGCAATTCCACCGAGATGACTAGAGTAATGGCTCAAAAGGTCCACAAAAATAGATCCGACCGTTGGATCGCTCTAAAAATTTTTTTCAGTACTTTTCGGAGGCTCTTTTATATGGAGCAGCGCCGAATCGGTACTCCGCTCCAACGACGTTCGGTCGGGCAATTCCACCGAGACGACTAGAGTACCGGCTCAAAAAGTCCATAAATTTAGATCCGACCGTTGGATCGCTCTATTAAATTTTTAGTAGTTTCCGGAGGCTGTTTTACATAGAGTAGCGCGGAATCGGTTCTCCACTCTCACGACGTCCGGTCGCGCAATTCCACCGACACGACTAGAGTACCGGCTCAAAAGGTCCATAAAAATAGATCCGACCGTTGGATCGCTCTAAAATGTTTTTCAGGAGTTTCCAAAGGTTGTTTTCCATGTAGTAGCGCGGAATCGGTACTCTACTCCGACGACGTCCGGTCGGCCAATTCCACCGACACGACTAGAGTACTACCTCAAAAGGTCCATAAATATAGATCCGACCGTTGGATCGCTTTAAAATTTTTTTCATGAGTTTCCGGAGGCTGTTTTACATGGAGTAGCGTGGAATCGGTACTCCACTCCGACAATGTCCGGTCGGGCAATTCCACCGAGATGACTAGAGTAACGGCTCACAAGGTCCACAAATATAGATACGACCGTTGGATCGCTTTAAAATTTTTTTGATGAGTTTCCGGAGGCTGTTTTACATGGAGTAGTGTGGAATCCGTACTCCACTCCGACGATGTCCAGTCGGGCAATTCCACCGAGACGACTAGAGTACCGGCTCAAAAGGTCCATAAATATAGATTCGACCGTTGGATCGCTCTAAAATTTTTTTTCAGTAGTTTTCGGAGGCTCTTTTACATGGAGCAGCGCCGAATCGGTACTCCACTCCAACGACGTCCGGTCGTGCAATTCCACCGAGACGACTAGATTACCGCCTCAAAAGGTCCATAAATATAGATCCGACCGTTGGATCGCTCTAAAACATTTTCAGTAGTTTCCGGAGGCTGTTTTACATAGAGTAGCGCGGAATCGGTTCTCCACTCTGACGACGTCCGGTCGCGTAATTCCACCGACACGACTAGAGTACCGGCTCAAAAGGTCCACAAAAATATATCTGACCGTTGGATCGCTCTAAAATTTTTTTCAGGAGTTCCCAAAGGCTATTTTACATGGAGTAGAGCGGAATCGGTACTCTACTCCGACGACGTCCGGTCGGGCAATTCCACCGACACGACTAGAGTACTGCCTCAAAAGGTCCATAAATATAGATCCGACCGTTGGATCGCTTTAAAATTTTTTTCATGAGTTTGCGGAGGCTGTTTTACATGGAGTAGTGTGGAATTAGTACTCCACTCCGACGATGTCCAGTCAGGCAATTCCACCGAGACGACTAGAGTACCGGCTCAAAAGGTCCATAAATATATATCCGACCGTTGGATCGCTCTAAAAATTTTTTTCAGTAGTTTTCGGAGGCTCTTTTACATGGAGAAGCGTGGAATCGTTACTCCACTCCGACGACGTCCGGTCGGGCAATTCCACCGACACGACTAGAGTACCATCCTAAAAGGTCTATAAATATAGATCCGACCGTTGGATCGCTCTGAAATGTTTTTCAGTAGTTTCCCGAGGCTGTTTTACATGGAATAGCGCGGAATCGGTACTCCACTCCAACAACGTCCGGTCGGGCAATTCCACCGACACGAGTATAATACCGGCTCAAAAGGTCCATAAATATAGATCCGACCGTTGGATCGCTTTAAAAAAATTTTCATGAGTTTCCGGAGGCTGTTTTACATGGAGTAGTGCGGAATCGGTACTCCACTCCGACGATGTCCGGCCGGGCAATTCCACCGAGATGACTAGAGTACCGGCTCAAAAGGTCCACAAAAATAGATCCGACCGTTGGATCGCTCTGAAATGTTTTTCAGGAGTTTCCAAAGGCTATTTTACATGGAGTAGCGCGGAATCGGTACTCTACTCCGACGACGTCCGGTCGGGCAATTCCACCGACACGAGTATAATACCGGCTCAAAAGGTCCATAAATATAGATCCGACCGTTGGATCGCTTTAAAAAAATTTTCATGAGTTTCCGGAGGCTGTTTTACATGGAGTAGTGTGGAATCACTACTCCACTCCGACGATGTCCCGTCAGGCAATTCCACCGAGACGACTAGAGTACCGGCTCAAAAGGTCCATAAATATAGATCCGACCGTTGGATCGCTCTAAAATTTTTTTTCAGTAGTTTTCGAAGGCTCTTTTACATGGAGAAGCGCGGAATCGTTACTCCACTACGACGACGTCCGGTCGGGCAATTCCACCGGCACGACTAGAGTACCATCCTAAAAGGTCTATAAATATAGATCCGACCGTTGGATCGCTCTGAAATTTTTTTCAGTAGTTTCCGGAGGCTGTTTTACATGGAGTAGCGCGGAATCGGTACTCCACTCCAACGACGTCCGGTCGGGCAATTCCATCGACACGACTATAATACCGGCTCAAAAGGTCCATAAATATAGATCCGATCGTTGGATCGCTTTAAAAAAATTTTCATGAGTTTCCGGAGGCTGTTTTACATGGAGTAGCGCGGAATCGGTACTCCACTCCGACGATGTCCGGTCGCGCCATTCCACCGACACGACTAGAGTACCGGCTCAAAAGGTCCACAAAAATAGATCCGACCGTTGGATCTCTCTGAAATGTTTTTCAGTAGTTTTCGGAGGCTGTTTTACATGGAGTAGCGCGGAATCGGTACTCTACTCCGATGACGTCCGGTCGGGCAATTCCACCGACACGACTAGAGTACTGCCTCAAAAGGTCCATAAATATAGATCCGACTGTTGGATCGCTTTAAAATTTTTTTCATGAGTTTCCGGAGGCTGTTTTACATGGAGTAGTGTGGAATCAGTACTCCACTCCGACGATGTCCAGTCAGGCAATTCCACCGAGACGACTAGAGTACCGACTCAAAAGGTCCATAAATATAGATCCGACCGTTGGATCGCTCTAAAAAATTTTTTCAGTAGTTTTCGGAGGCTCTTTTACATGGAGAAGCGCGGAATCGTTACTCCACTACGACGACGTCCGGTCGGGCAATTCCACTGACACGACTAGAGTACCATCCTAAAAGGTCTATAAATATAGATCCGACCGTTGGATCGCTCTGAAATGTTTTTCAGTAGTTTCCGGAGGCTGTTTTACATGGAGTAGCGCGGAATCGGTACTCCACTCCAACGACGTCCGGTCGGGCAATTCCAGCTACACGACTAGAGTACTGCCTCAAAAGGTCCATAAATATAGATATGACCGTTGGATCGCTTTAAAAAATTTTTCATGAGTTTCCGGAGGTTGTTTTACATGGAGTATCGCGGAATCAGTACTCCACTCCGACGATGTCCGGCCGGGCAATTCCACCGAGATGACTAGAGTAATGGCTCAAAAGGTCCACAAAAATAAATACGACCGTTGGATCGCTCAAAAAAAAATTTCAGTACTTTTCGGAGGCTCTTTTACATGGAGCAGCGCTGAATCGGTACTCCACTCCAACGACGTCCGGTCGGGCAATTCCACCGAGACGACTAGAGTACCGGCTCAAAAAGTCCATAAATTTAGATCCGACCGTTGGATCGCTCTAAAAATTTTTTAGTAGTTTCCGGAGGCTGTTTTACAAAGAGTAGCGCGGAATCGGTACTCCACTCTGACGACGTCCGGTCGCGCAATTCCACCGACACGACTAGAGTACCGGCTCAAAAGGTCCACAAAAATAGATCCGACCGTTGGATCGCTCTAAAAAAATTTTCAGGAGTTTGCGAAGGCTGTTTTACATGCAGTAGCGTGGAATCGGTACTCTACTCCGACGACGTCCGGTCGGGCAATTCCACCGACACGACTAGAGTACTGCCTCAAAAGGTCCATAAATATAGATCCGACCGTTGGATCGCTTTAAAATATTTTTCATGAGTTTCCGGAGGCTGTTTTACATGGAGTATCGCGGAATCGGTACTCCACTCCGACGATGTCCGGCCGGGCAATTCCACCGAGATGACCAGAGTAACGGCTCAAAAGGTCCACAAATATAGATCCGACCGTTTGATCGCTTTAAAATTTTTTTCATGAGTTTCCGGAGGCTGTTTTACATGGAGTAGTGTGGAATCAGTACTCCACTCCGACGTTGTCCAGTCGGGCAATTCCACCGAGAGGACTAGAGTAACAGCTCAAAAGGTCCACAAATATAGATCCGACCGTTGGATCGCTTCAAAATTTTTTTCATGAGTTTACGAACGCTGTTTTACATGGAGTAGCGCGGAATTGGTACTCCACTCCGACGACGTCCCGTCGGCAATTCCACCGAGACGACTAGAGTACCGGCTCAAAAGGTCCATAAATATAGATCCGACCGTTGGATCGCTCTAAAATTTTTTTTCAGTAGTTTTCGGAGGCTCTTTTACATGGAGAAGCGCGGAATCGGTACTCCACTCCAACGACGTCCGGTCGGGCAATTCCACCGACACGACTAGAGTACCATCCTAGAAGGTGTATAAATATAGATTCGACCGTTGGATCGCTCTAAAAATTTTTTCATGAGTTTCCGGAGGCTGTTTTACATGGAGTAGCGTGGAATCGGTACTCCACTCCGACGATGTCCGGTCGGGCAATTCCACCGAGATGACTAGAGTACCGACTCAAAAGGTCCACAAAAATAGATCCGACCGTTGGATCGCTCTGAAATGTTTTTCAGTAGTTTCCGGAGGCTGTTTTACATGGAGTAGCGTGGAATCGGTACTCCACTCCAACGACATCCGGTCGGGCAATTCCACCGACACGACTAGAATGCAGACTCAAAAGGTCCATAAATATAGATCCGACCGTTGGATCACTTTAAAAAAATTTTCATGAGTTTTCGGAGGCTGTTTTACATGGAGTATCGCGGAATCGGTACTCCACTCCGAGGACGTCCGGTCGCGCCATTCCACCCACAAGACTAGAGTACCGGCTCAAAAGGTCCATAAAAATAGATCCGACCGTTGGATCGCTCTGAAATGTTTTTCAGTAGTTTCCGGAGGCTGTTTTACATGGAGTAGCGCGGAATCGGTACTCCACTCCGACGACGTCCCGTCGGGCAATTCCACCGAGACGACTAGAGTACCGGCTCAAAAGGTCCATAAATATAGATCTGACCGTTGGATCGCTCTAAAATTTTTTTCATGAGTTTCCGGAGGCTGTTTTACATGGAGAGCGCGGAATCGGTACTCCACTCCGACGATGTCTGGTCGGGCAATTCCACCGAGACGACTAGAGTACCGGCTCAAAAGGTCCATAAATATAGATCCGACCGTTGGATCGCTTTAAAATTTTTTTCATGAGTTTCCGAAGGCTGTTTAACATGGAGAGCGCGGAATCGGTACTCCACTTCGACGATGTCTGGTCGGGCAATTCCACCGAGACGACTAGAGTACCGGCTCAAAAGGTCCAGAAATATAGAGTCGACCGTTGGATCGCTCTAAAACATTTTTTAGTAGTTTCCGGAGGATCTTATACATGGAGAAGTGCGGAATTGTTACTCCACTCCGACGACGTCCGGTAGGGCAATTCCACCGACACGACTAGAGTACCATCCTAAAAGGTCTATAAATATAGATCCGACCGTTGGATCGCTTTAAAATTTTTTTCATGAGTTTCCGGAGGCTGTTTTACATGGAGTATCGCGGAATCGGTACTCCACTCCGACGATGTCCGGCCAGGCAATTCCACCGAGATGACCAGAGTAACGGCTCAAAAGGTCCACAAATATAGATCCGACCGTTTGATCGCTTTAAAATTTTTTTCATGAGTTTCCGGAGGCTGTTTTACATGGAGTAGTGTGGAATCAGTACTCCACTCCGACGATGTCCAGTCGGGCAATTCCACCGAGAGGACTAGAGTAACGGCTCAAAAGGTCCACAAATATAGATCCGACCGTTGGATCGCTTCAAAATTTTTTTCATGAGTTTACGGAGGCTGTTTTACATGGAGTAGCGCGGAATTGGTACTCCACTCCGACGACGTCCCGTCGGTAATTCCACCGAGACGACTAGAGTACCGGCTCAAAAGGTCCATAAATATAGATCCGACCGTTGGATCGCTCTAAAAAATTTTTTCAGTAGTTTTCGGAGGCTCTTTTACATGGAGAAGCGTGAAATCGGTACTCCACTCCAACGACGTCCGGTCGGGCAATTCCACCGACACGACTACAGTACCATCCTAAAAGGTGTATAAATATAGATCCGACCGTTGGATCGCTCTAAAAATTTTTTCATGAGTTTCCGAAGGCTGTTTTACATGGAATAGCGTGGAATCGGTACTCCACTCCGACGATGTCCGGTCGGGCAATTCCACCGAGATGACTAGAGTACCGACTCAAAAGGTCCACAAAAATAGATCCGACCGTTGGATCGCTCTGAAATGTTTTTCAGTAGTTTCCGAAGGCTGTTTTACATGGAGTAGCGTGGAATCGGTACTCCACTCCAACGACATCCGGTCGGGCAATTCCACCGACATGACTAGAATACCGACTCAAAAGGTCCATAAATATAGATCCGACCGTTGGATCACTTTAAAAAAATTTTCATGAGTTTCCGGAGGCTGTTTTACATGGAGTATCGCGGAATCGGTACTCCACTCCAACGACGTCCGGTCGGGCAATTCCACCGACACGACTAGAGTACCATCCTAGAAGGTGTATAAATATAGATTCGACCGTTGGATCGCTCTAAAAATTTTTTCATGAGTTTCCGGAGGCTATTTTACATGGAGTAGCGTGGAATCGGTACTCCACTCCGACGATGTCCGGTCGGGCAATTCCACCGAGATGACTAGAGTACCGACTCAAAAGGTCCACAAAAATAGATCCGACCGTTGGATCGCTCTGAAATGTTTTTCAGTAGTTTCCGGAGGCTGTTTTACATGGAGTAGCGTGGAATCGGTACTCCACTCCAACGACATCCGGTCGGGCAATTCCACCGACACGACTAGAATGCAGACTCAAAAGGTCCATAAATATAGATCCGACCGTTGGATCACTTTAAAAAAATTTTCATGAGTTTCCGGAGGCTGTTTTACATGGAGTATCGCGGAATCGGTACTCCACTCCGAGGACGTCCGGTCGCGCCATTCCACCCACAGGACTAGAGTACCGGCTCAAAAGGTCCATAAAAATAGATCCGACCGTTGGATCGCTCTGAAATGTTTTTCAGTAGTTTCCGGAGGCTGTTTTACATGGAGTAGCGCGGAATCGGTACTCCACTCCGACGACGTCCCGTCGGGCAATTCCACCGAGACGACTAGAGTACCGGCTCAAAAGGTCCATAAATATAGATCTGACCGTTGGATCGCTCTAAAATTTTTTTCATGAGTTTCCGGAGGCTCTTTTACATGGAGAGCGCGGAATCGGTACTCCACTCTGACGATGTCTGGTCGGGCAATTCCACCGAGACGACTAGAGTACCGGCTCAAAAGGTCCATAAATATAGATCCGACCGTTGGATCGCTTTAAAATTTTTTTCATGAGTTTCCGAAGGCTGTTTGACATTGAGTAGCGCGGAATCGGTACTCCACTCCGACAACTTCCGGTCGGGCAATTCCACCGACACGACTAGAGTACTGCCTCAAAAGGTCCATAAAAATAGATCCGACCGTTGGATCGCTCTGAAATGTTTTTCAGTAGTTTCCGGAGGCTGTTTTACATGGAGTAGCGTGGAATCGGTACTCCACTCCAACGACGTCCGGTCGGGCAGTTCCACCGACACGACTAGAATACCGATTCAAAAGGTCCATAAATATAGATCTGACCGTTGGATCGCTTTAAAATTTTTTTCATGAGTTTCCGGAGGCTGTTTTACATGGAGTATCGCGAAATCGGTACTCCATTCCGACAACGTCCGGTCGCGCAATTCCACCCACACGACTAGAGTACCGGCTCAAAAGGTCCATAAAAATAGATCCGACCGTTGGATCGCTCTGAAATGTTTTTCAGTAGTTTCCGGAGGCTGTTTTACATGGAGAAGCGCAGAATTGTTACTCCACTCCGACGACGTCCGGTAGGGCAATTCCACCGACACGACTAGAGTACCATCCTAAAAGGTCTATAAATATAGATCCGACCGTTGGATCGCTTTAAAATTTTTTTCATGAGTTTCCGGAGGCTGTTTTACATGGAGTAGCGTGGAATCGGTACTCCACTCGGACGATGTCCGGTCGGGCAATTCCACCAGATGACTAGAGTACCGACTCAAAAGGTCCACAAAAATAGATCCGACCGTTGGATCGCTCTGAAATGTTTTTCAGTAGTTTCCGGAGGCTGTTTTACATGGAGAAGCGCAGAATTGTTACTCCACTCCGACGACGTCCGGTAGGGCAATTCCACCGACACGACTAGAGTACCATCCTAAAAGGTCTATAAATATAGATCCGACCGTTGGATCGTTTTAAAATTTTTTTCATGAGTTTCCGGAGGCTGTTTTACATGGAGAAGCGCGTAATTGTTACTCCACTCCGACGACATCCGGTCGGCCAAATCCACCGACACGACTAGAGTACCATCCTAAAAGGTCCATCAAATATAGATCCGACCGTTGGATCGCTCTAAAAAATTTTTTAGGAGTTTTCGAAGGCTGTTTTACATGGAGTAGCGCGGAATCGGTACTCCACTCCGACGACGTCCGGTCGGGCAATTCCAGCTACACGACTAGAATACAGACTCAAAAGGTCCATAAATATAGATCCGACCGTTGGATCGCTTTAAAATTTTTTCATGAGTTTCCCGAGGCTGTTTTACATGGAGGATCGCGGAATCAGTATTCCACTCCGACGATGTCCGGCCGGGCAATTCCACCGAGACGACTAGAGTACCGGCTCAAAATGTCCATAAATATAGATTCGACCGTTGGATCGCTCTAAAAATTTTTTCAGTAGTTTCCGGAGGATCTTTTACATGGAGAAGCGCGGAATTGTTACTCCACTCTAACAACGTCCGGTAGGGCAATTCCACCGACACGACTAGAGTACCATCCTAAAAGGTCTATAAATATAGATCCGACCGTTAGATCGCTTTAAAATTTTTTTCATGAGTTTCTGGAGGCTGTTTTACATGGAGTAGCGTGGAATCGGTACTCCACTCCGACGATGTCCTGTCGGGCAATTCCACCGAGATGACTAGAGTAACGGCTCAAAAGGTCCACAAATATAGATACGACCGTTGGATCGCTTTAAAATTTTTTTGATGAGTTTCCGGAGGCTGTTTTACATGGAGGAGCGCGGAATTGGTACTCCACTCCGACGACGTTCGGTCGGGCAATTCCTCCAACACGACTAGAGTACCGGCTCAAAAGGTCCATAAATATAGATCCGACCGTTGGATTGCTCTAAAATATTTTTCAGTAGTTTTCGGAGGCTCTTTTACATGGAGCAGCGCGGAATCGGTACTCCACTCCGACGACGTCCGGTCGGGCAATTCCACCGACACGACTAGAGTACCATCCTAAAAGGTCTATAAATATAGATCCGACCGTTGGATCGCTCTAAAAATTTTTTCATGAGTTTCCGGAGGCTGTTTTACATGGAGTAGCGTGGAATCGGTACTCCACTCGGACGATGTCCGGTCGGGCAATTCCACCGAGAGGACTAGAGTACCGACTCAAAAGGTCCACAAAAATAGATCCGACCGTTGGATCGCTCTGAAATGTTTTTCAGTAGTTTCCGGAGGCTGGTTTACATGGAGTAGCGTGGAATCGGTACTCCACTCCAACGACGTCCGGTCGGGCAATTCCACCGACACGACTAGAATGCAGACTCAAAAGGTCCATAAATATAGATCCGACCGTTGGATCGCTTTAAAAAATTTTTCATGAGTTTCCGGAGGCTGTTTTACATGGAGTATCGCGGAATCGGTACTCCACTCCGACGATGTCCGGTCGGGCAATTCCACCGAGACGACTAGAGTACCGGCTCAAAAGGTCCATAAATATAGATCCGACCGTTGGATCGCTCTAAAATATTTTTCAGTAGTTTCCGGAGGCTGTTTTACATGGAGTAGCGCGGAATCGGTACTCCACTCCGACGACTTCCGGTCGGCCAATTCCACCGACACGACTAGAGTACTGCCTCAAAAGGTCCATAAATATAGATATGACCGTTGGATCGCTTTAAAAAAATTTTCATGAGTTTCCGGAGGCTGTTTTACATGGAGTATCGCGGAATCAGTACTCCACTACGACGATGTCCGGCCGGGCAATTCCACCGAGATGAATAGAGTAATGGCTTAAAAGGTCCACAAAAATAGATCCGACCGTTGGATCGCTCTAAAATTTTTTTCAGGAGTTTCCAAAAGCTGTTTTACATGGAGTAGCGCGGAATCGGTACTCTACTCCGACGACGTCCAGTCGGGCAATTCCACCGACACGACTAGAGTACTGCCTCAAAAGGTCCATAAATATAGATCCGACCGTTGGATCGCTTTAAAATTTTTTTCATGAGTTTCCGGAGGCTGTTTTACATGGAGTATTGCGGAATCGGTACTTCACTCCGACGATGTCCGGCCGGGCAATTCCACCGAGATGACCAGAGTAACGGCTCAAAAGGTCCACAAATATAAATCCGACCGTTGGATCGCTTTAAAATTTTTTTCATGAGTTTCCGGAGGCTGTTTTACATGGAGTAGTGTGGAATCAGTACTCCACTCCGACGATGTCCAGTCGGGCAATTCCACCGAGAGGACTAGAGTAACGGCTCAAAAGGTCCACAAATATAGATCCGACCATTGGATCGCTTCAAAATTTTTTTGATGAGTTTACGGAGGCTGTTTTACATGGAGTAGCGCGAAATGGGTACTCCACTTCGACGACGTCCCGTCGGCAATTCCACCGAGACGACTAGAGTACCGGCTCAAAAGGTCCATAAATATAGATCCGACCGTTGGATCGCTCTAAATTTTTTTTCCAGTAGTTTTCGGAGGCTCTTTTACATGGAGAAGCACGGAATCGTTACTCCACTCCGACGACGTCCGGTCGGGCAATTCCACCGACACGACTAGAGTACCATCCTAAAAGGTCTATAAATATAGATCCGACCGTTGGATCGCTCTGAAATGTTTTTCAGTAGTTTCCAGAGGCTGTTTTACATGGAGTAGCGCGGAATCGGTACTCCACTCCAACGACGTCCGGTCGGGCAATTCCACCGACACGACTAGAATACCGGCTCAAAAGGTCCATAAATATAGATTCGACCGTTGGATCGCTTTAAAAACATTTTCATGAGTTTCCGGAGGCTGTATTACATGGAGTAGCGTGGAATCGGTACTCCACTCCGACGACGTCCGGTCGCGCCATTCCACCGACACGACTAGAGTACCGGCTCAAAAGGTCCACAAAAATAGATCCGACCGTTGGATCGCTCTGAAATGTTTTTCAGTAGTTTCCGGAGGCTGTTTTACATGGAGTAGCACGGAATCGGTACTACACTCCAACGACGTCCGGTCGGGCAATTCCACCGACACGGCTAGAATACCGGCTCAAAAGTTCCATAAATATAGATCCGACCGTTGGATCGCTTTAAAAAATTTTTCATGAGTTTCCGGAGGCTGTTTTACATGGAGTAGCGTGGAATCGGTACTCCACTCCGACGACGTCCCGTCGGGCAATTCCACCGAGACGACTAGAGTACCTGGTCAAAAGGTCTATAAATATAGATCCGACCGTTGGATCGCTCTAAAACTTTTTTTCATTAGTTTTCGGAGGCTCTTTTACATGGAGCAGCGCGGAATTGGTACTCCACTCTGACGACGTCCGGTCGGGCAATTCCACCGACACGACTAGATTACCGCCTCAAAAGGTCCATAAATATAGATCCTGTGAAACCCTAGAAAATTTATGATTTAAATATGCGGATGTATAACCTGCCATGTAAACGTAAGACTGAAAGTGATATATAATGGAGGGGATGACCTCCATAAAATGAATGTTGTTTTAGAATTCATAAAGACAAAGAAACTGGTAACGTGTTTTGATGAATAAAATAATGAGAGAAATGACAAAATGAATATATTCCAAAATAATAAAATGACCTTAAAGGTTTAGAGGGATAATTGATATTATTTTATGTGAAGATTGAACAAGAAAATTTGTATAGTTGACGAAAAGTCATAAACTGACCAATTTTACATTAGAAAGCAGAGCTCTCAATCCAATCGTCGGATTGGGATGAAATTTTGCATGAACTCTATTAATATGTTTTCCTACATTGGTGAAAGATATCATCTCAATGAGAGTTTGGTAAAGACTAATGATTTAAGCAGAAACAAATCGGATGGTTTCCATGAAAATAATAATAATAATAATAATATATAAATACATAAATAAGGGACATAAAGGTAATTAGTAAAACAATGGTGCCTTTAAAAACAGCAAAAGGCCACCAGATTAAAAAAAAAGAAAAAAAAAAAGAGAAAAAAACGAAAAGGGGTGAGAGACAATAGAGAATTCGGTTACATAGAGGTGCAGGATTTGGATGAACCAATAATGCTTCGGTGGCGATATCTCTTGAATCCACCGTTGGATCATGTTGATTTTTGGATATATGGTTCTTATCACACTCCTCTATAAACTGACCGGAGGGATTTGAAGGATCATAATCCATTGAGCAGCCATCATCATCGGAAGTGTCCTGAAAAACAAAAGGAAATATACCTGCAGGGCAGTTTTGGTCGCCGGCCGATTTCTCTCTCTTTCACCGTTGGATCGTGCCTATTTTTGGATATGTGGTGCGCCTAGATGTGGTCTACATTCTGGACGGTGGAGATCGGAAACACACTCTCCGGCAAGGTTTGGTTCACGTTGAACAGTAGCTCGTCCATGTTGAGAGGTGCAGGATTTGGATGAACCAATAATGCTTCGGTGGCCATATATCTTGAATCCACCGTTGGATCATGTTGAGTTTTGGATATATTGTTCTCCTTACACTCCTATATACACTTACCGGAGGGATTGGAAGGAACATAATCCATTGAGCAGCCATCATCATCGGAAGTGTCCTGGAAAACAAAAGGAAATATACCTGCAGGGCAGTTTTGGTCGCCGGCCGATTTCTCTCGCTTTCACCGTTGGATCGTGCCTATTTTTGGATATGTGGTGCGCCTAGATGTGGTCTACATTCTGGACGGTGGAGATCGGAAACACACTCTCCGGCAAGGTTTGGTTCATGTTGAACAGTAGCTCGTCCATTTTTCAGGTTAGTTCGGTTTTATTCAAATCTATGGAGATCCAACCGTTGGATTATTCGGATTTTGAGATATATTGTACAAAACACAATGATATAGATTCTGACCGTTGAGTTCAAGGAAATAATCAAAGGTGGATGAGTTGTTGCTGTTTGAATCTATTGCTAGTCTTAGTAGAACATTTAGGAAGCTTGATTTAATTACATGTTTTGATGAAATTAGAATTGTGTGGGTGTAGGGTTTATGTAAGATATAATGCTAAAATGTGCTCTTGTTATTAGTGTTGTTATAGATTAATTGTGTTGTAAAATGTGTTAGGGAAGTTTTGAAATTTGGATGAAGGGACATTGAGTTCGTTGATTTAATGGATATACGTTTTTAGGCATTAAAAAGGATTGGGTCTAGTGGCAATTGAAAGAAAACTTTATCCTCCATTTAATGCAAAGATTCGGCCTGACATATAAATGAGAGGATGAGCTTAATTGTTTTAATTGATATGGAATTTGAGTTGAATGAGGTTAGAATAGATATGAAATGAATCGGTAAAGGTTTATATGGAATAATTAAAAAGGGAATCATCCCTCACCATGAATGAAGGCATTCGGCCAAATGAAGAAGAAATAAGGAGATAAGACTTTGATTCATTTTCTATGAAAACTAGGTATGGATACATATTTTTGTATAAAGAAAATTAGGTAGAGTGTCAATTGGAAGAATTTTAAAAAGATTCAAATTCTTATCATAATATGGAATCCAACAAAAAATGAAAATCTTGAACTTGAGTTTATTCGACCTAATGTTATGGGGATTTTTATGGGATTGTGGTTTGTTGAATGCCAAATGAATTGTGTTATGTTTGAAATAATAGATTAATGTGAGCAAAATGTCATTTTGTGGAATTTTAACGTTGTCCAAATGGATAATAAAAGAGGAGGAAAAGGTTAAATTAAGGCGTACATGGAATTATGATGAGAATATGTTGTTAAATCTACTTAAGATGAAGTAAAGTGGACTTATGAAAAAGAATTGGAAAACTCATCATGAAAATAAATAAATAAAAAATAAGGTCATTCGGCCAAGAGTTGGTTTGATAAGGAAAATGAATTAGTTTCAATGGTATGAATAAATGCAAGGATGTGATGTTACTAAGTTTGTACATGAGGGATTGAGTAGACAAAAAATAAAATAAAATAAATTAAGATTGTTAGGTCATGTTTAAAGATATTCAGTCTGGAAAAACAAGTCATGAAAAGAAAGGAAATAAATAAATAAATATGCGAATGCATGTGTCATGCGATTCTAAATTTAAATGAATTTTAGAATGGAATGTTCAATTATGGTGGAGCCACATTTGATATGTATCTTTAATGATACAGGAGAGATTGCAAAATCTGTTCAGTAGCATGGGACTTTTGCGCGAGTTCAAGCATTAGGTAGGTGACTTACTCCTTCCTTTTTCATACGTTGAATAATGAAATACTTTAGCATGAATATTACCATATTGTGTTATAACCGATATTAGCTTGTTGAACGCTTAAATGTTGGCAAATGGTTGATTAATCCTTTTTCATATGTTGAATAATGAAATACTTTAGCATGAATATTACCATATTGTGTTATAACCGATATTAGCTTGTTGAATGCTTAAATGTTGGCAAATGGTTGATTAGCTTCGGCTAATGGCATCCGAATGGATGACCGGGAAGAAGGACTGATTAGCTTCAGCTAATGGCATCCGGATGGATGGCCGGAACAAATAAATGATTAGCTTCGGCTAATGGCATCCGGATGGATGGCCGGAACAAACGAATGATTAGCTTCGGCTAATGGCATCCGAATGGGTGACCAGGATGAAGGATTGATTAGCTTCGGCTAATGGCATCCGAATGGATGGCCGGGACAAAGAATGATTAGCTTCGGCTAATGGCATCCAAAGTGGATGACCGGGGTGAGTGAACGGTTAACCTCAGCAAATTATGCCTTAAGAGGATAGCCGGGTTTAAGATTATGGTTGATTGTAAAACAATTAGTGCATCTATATGTACTACAAATTGTTTATACCAAGCACATGAAGATATTATAAACATGGCTAACAAAAGAAGTTAGCCGGATGTTGGGAAATTCATATGAAATTACCGGATTGACTTTGGCAACCAAGATGGGTTAGCTAAATTTATTTGGTAATTAAGATAATTATCGGGTTTATTGGTTAACAAGGAAGTTAACTGGATATTGGGTAATTCGTATGGAATTATCAGAATAATTGGCTAACAAAAGAGGTTAGCTGGATGTTGGGTAATTCGTATGGAATTACCGGATTAATTGGCTAACAAAAGAGGTTAGCCGGATGTTGGGTAATTCATATGGAAATACCGGGTTGACTTTGGCAACCAAGATGGGTTACCCAAATTTATTTGGTAATTAAGAGAATTATCGGGTTTATTGGTTAACAAGGAAGTTAACTGGATATGGGGTAATTTGTATGGAATTACCGGATTAATTGGCTAACAAAAGAGGTTAGCCGGATGTTGGGTAATTCATATGGAATTACCAGATTGACTTTGGCAACCAAGATGGTTAGCCAAATTTATTTGGTAATTAAGAGAATTATCGGGTTTATTGGTTAACAAGGAAGTTAACTGGATATGGGGTAATTCGTATGGAATTACAGGATTGATTGACTAACAAAAGAAGTTAACTGGAGGCTGGGTAATTCGTATGGAATTACCAGATGTACTGGTAATCTAGGAAGGTTAACAAAAATTATGGGTAATTATATGAACTTATCAGAATTATTGGCAATCGAGATGAGTAAGGTTTTGAAAAGAGTATGTGAATTAATTGATTGAAGTTAGAAATAGTAAATTCTAAATGTTATGAGCAAAATAATTAATATAGGACTAAGATATTGAGTAAATTACATAATCACAATTACTTGGAGATTAGAAGGGAATTGAAAGATAATTGGTCACCATAATGATGGTGGCTAAGGGTATAAATTGATACTTGGTACCATGATGAGAGTGACCAAGGTTATGTAAAGGATGCTTAGTGATTGTAGTGTCGATAACTAAGATTTTATTTAGCTATTCCAAAAGAATGAGATAAGCTAATGATACTAAGAAAGGAATATTTTGTTATCAAGTGAAAATTGATTTATAAGAGAATGGTGTTCGCAAACAGTTGAGTTGTGTTGAGATTTCCAAGATGGAATTATTCTTGGCAAATGAAATAGGATATTAGATGAATATTGGTAATAGATGGAAAATATATGTTGTAAAAGAGGTTTATGATGAATTGTTTATATCAAAGAAATTCCATAGAGATTATTATCTGCCATTGTTATTACTTGTTACTATCTTTTATATTTATGTGTACATGTTAATTTCTATTTTCAGGTCCATCAGGGTCGCATCAAGAATAATACTAGTTTTAATATCTTTTGCTTTTTACCATGTAAATTATTTGTAAATTAAAAAAAAAACTTGAGATGTAATATTAATCCGTAAACTTGAATGTATGTCCTTACTCTAATGGTTGAAGCTCTTAGTACCTATTTGACCATGCATGTTTCTAGATGGAATTGAATCTTTCATTTGAACTACATTGTATGATGTTATTGAATAAGATGTTTTGTGTTGTTGATAATGAGTTGGGTTGAGACCCAGGATGATTTGGGTCGTGATTTTGAGTTATGAGATGTGAGTTATTAGAAGTGTAAACAGGGTTTATGTCGATAACTTGGGACCTACCAGTATAGAGGAAACTTTGCTGAAATTTTGGTGGAACCTGTATATATATATATATAAAAAGAAAAAAAAAAAATTTACCCGAAAAAAAATTTCCAATGTATCGCGAAATTGGATGTGGAAAATCGGGGTTGTTACAGATCCGACCTCTGGATCGCTCTAAAAAGTTTTTCAGTAGTTTCCGGAGGATCTTTTACATGGAGAATCGCGGAATTGTTACTCCACTCCGACGACGTCCGTTAGGGCAATTCCACCGACACGACTAGAGTACCATCCTAAAAGGTCTATAAATATAGATCCGACCGTTGGATCGCTCTAAAATTTTTTTCATGAGTTTCCGGAGGCTGTTTTACATGGAGTAGCGTGGAATCGGTACTCCACTCGGACGATGTCCGGTCGGGCAATTCCACCGAGATGACTAGAGTACCGACTCAAAAGGTCCACAAAAATAGATCCGACCGTTGGATCGCTCTGAAATGTTTTTCAGTAGTTTCCGGAGGCTGTTTTACATGGAGTAGCGCGGAATCGGTACTCCACTCCAACGACGTCCGGTCGGGCAATTCCACCGACACGACTAGAATACCGACTCAAAAGGTCCATAAATATAGATCCGACCGTTGGATCGCTTTAAAAAATTTTTCATGAGTTTCCGGAGGCTGTTTTACATGGAGTATCGCGGAATCGGTACTCCACTCCGACGACGTCCAGTCGCGCAATTCCACCCACACGACTAGAGTACCGGCTCAAAAGGTCCACAAAAATAGATCTGACCGTTGGATCGCTCTAAAATGTTTTTCAGGAGTTTCCAAAGGCTGTTTAACATGGAGTAGCGTGGAATCGGTACTCCACTCCGACAACTTCCGGTCGGCCAATTCCACCGACACGACTAGAGTACTGCCTCAAAAGGTCCATAAATATAGATATGACCGTTGGATCGCTTTAAAATTTTTTTCATGAGTTTCCGGAGGCTGTTTTACATGGAGTAGCGCGGAATCGGTACTCCACTCCGACGATGTCCGGTCGGGCAATTCCACCGAGACGACTAGAGTACCGGCTCAAAAGGTCCATAAATATAGATTCGACCGTTGGATCGCTCTAAAAATTTTTTCAGTAGTTTCCGGAGGATCTTTTACATGGATAAGTGCGGAATTGTTACTGCACTCCGACGACGTCCGGTACGGCAATTCCACTGACACGACTAGAGTACCATCCTAAAAGGTCTATAAATATAGATCCGACCGTTGGATCGCTTTAAAATTTTTTTCATGAGTTTTCGGAGGCTGTTTTACATGGAGTAGCGTGGAATCGGTACTCCACTCCGACGATGTCCGGTCGGGCAATTCCACCGAGATGACTAGAGTAACGGCTCAAAAGGTGCACAAATATAGATCCGACCGTTGGATCGCATTAAAATTTTTTTGATGAGTTTCCGGAGGCTGTTTTACATGGAGTAGCGCGGAATCGGTACTCCACTCCGACGACGTTCGGTCGGGCAATTCCTCGAACACGACTAGAGTACCGGCTCAAAAGGTCCATAAATATAGACTCGACCGTTGGATCGCTCTAAAATATTTTTCAGTAGTTTCCGGAGGCTCTTTTACATGGAGAAGCGTGGAATCGTTACTCCACTCCGACGACGTCCGGTCGGGCAATTCCACCGACACGACTAGAGTACCATCCTAAAAGGTCTATAAATATAGATCCGACCGTTGGATCGCTCTGAAATGTTTTTCAGTAGTTTCCGGAGCTGTTTTACATGGAGTAGCGCGGAATCGGTACTCCACTCCGACAACTTCCGGTCGGCCAATTCCACCGACACGACTAGAGTACTGCCTCAAAAGGTCCATAAATATAGATATGACCGTTGGATCGCTTTAAAAAAATTTTCATGAGTTTCCGGAGGCTGTTTTACATGGAGAAGCGTGGAATCGTTACTCCACTCCGACGACGTCCGGTCGGCCAATTCCACCGACACGACTAGAGTACCGACTCAGAAGGCCCATAAATATAGATCTGACCGTTGGATCACTTTAAAATTTTTTTCATGAGTTTCCGGAGGCTGTTTTACATGTAGAGCGCGTAATCGGTACTCCAGTCCGACGATGTCCGGTCGGGCAATTCCACCGAGACGACTAGAGTACCGGCTCAAAAGGTCCATAAATATAGACCCGACCGTTGGATCGCTCTAAAATATTTTTCAGTAGTTTCCGGAGGATCTTTTACATGGAGAAGCGCGGAATTGTTACTCCACTCCGATGACGTCCGGTAGGGCAATTCCACCGACACGACTAGAGTACCATCCTAAAAGGTCTATAAATATAGATCCGACCGTTGGATCGCTTTAAAAATTTTTTCATGAGTTTCCGGAGGCTGTTTTACATGGAGTAGCGTGGAATCGGTACTCCACTCCGACGATGTCCGGCCGGGAAATTCCACCGAGATGACTAGAGTAACGGCTCAAAAGGTCCACAAATATAGATACGACCGTTTGATCGCTTTAAAATTTTTTTCATGAGTTTCCGGAGGCTGTTTTACATGGAGTAGTGTGGAATCAGTACTCCACTCCGACGATGTCCAGTCGGGCAATTCCACCGAGAGGACTAGAGTAACGGCTCAAAACGTCAACAAATATAGATCCGACCGTTGGATCGCTTCAAAATTTTTTTCATGAGTTTACGGAGGCTGTTTTACATGGAGTAGCGCGGAATTGGTACTCCACTCCGACGACGTCCCGTCGGCAATTCCACCGAGACGACTAGAGTACCGGCTCAAAAGGTCCATAAATATAGATCCGACCGTTGGATCGCTCTGAAATGTTTTTCAGTAGTTTCTGGAGGCTGTTTTACATGGAGTAGCGCGGAATCGGTACTCCACTCCGACGACGTCCCGTCGGGCAATTCCACCGAGACGACTAGAGTACCGGATCAAAAGGTCCATAAATATAGATCTGACCGTTGGATCGCTCTAAAAATGTTTTTCAGTAGTTTTCGGAGGCTCTTTTACATGGAGCACCGCGGAATCGGTACTCCACTCCGACGACGTCCGGTCGGGCAATTCCACCGACACGACTAGAGTACCGACTCAGAAGGTCCATAAATATAGATCCGACCGTTGGATCGCTTTAAAAATTTTTTCATGAGTTTCCGGAGGCTGTTTGACATAGAGAGCGCAGAATCGGTACTCCACTCCGACGATGTCCGGTCGGGCAATTCCACCGAGACGACTAGAGTACCGGCTCAAAAGGTCCATAAATATAGATTCGACCGTTGGATCGCTCTACAAAAATTTTTCAGTAGTTTCCAGAGGATCTTTTACATGGAGAAGCGCGGAATTGTTACTCCACTCCGACGACGTCCGGTAGGGCAATTCCACCGACACAATTAGAGTACCATCCTAAAAGGTCTATAAATATAGATCCGACCGTTGGATCGCTTTAAAATGTTTTTCATGAGTTTCCGGAGGCTATTTTACATGGAGTAGCGTGGAATCGGTACTCCACTCCGACGATGTCCGGTCGGGCAATTCCACCGAGATGACTAGAGTACCGGCTCAAAAGGTCCATAAATATAGATCCGACCGTTGGATCGCTCTAAATTTTTTTTTTAGTAGTTTTCGCAGGCTCTTTTACATGGAGCAGCGCGGAATCGGTACTCCACTCCGACAACGTCCGGTCGGGCAATTCCACTAACACGACTAGAGTACCATCCTATAGGTCTATAAATATAGATCCGACCGTTGGATCGCTCTAAAAATTTTTTCATGAGTTTCCGGAGGCTGTTTTACATGGAGTAGCGTGGAATCGGTACTCCACTCGGACGATGTCCGGTCGGGCAATTCCACCGAGATGACTAGAGTACCGACTCAAAAGGTCCACAAAAATAGATCCGACCGTTGGATTGCTCTGAAATGTTTTTCAGTAGTTTCCGGAGGCTGTTTTACATGGAGTAGCGCGGAATCGGTACTCCACTCCAACGACGTCCGGTCGGGCAATTCCACCGACACGACTAGAATACCGACTCAAAAGGTCCATAAATATAGATCCGACCGTTGGATCGCTTTAAAAAAATTTTCATGAGTTTCCGGAGGCTGTTTTACATGGAGTATCGCGGCATCGGTACTCCACTCCGACGACGTCCGGTCGCGCAATTCCACCCACACGACTAGAGTACCGGCTCAAAAGGTCCACAAAAATAGATCCGACCGTTGGATCGCTCTAAAATGTTTTTCAGGAGTTTCCAAAGGCTGTTTTACATGGAGTAGCGCGGAATCGGTACTCTACTCCGACGACGTCCGGTCGGGCAATTCCACCGACACGAATAGAGTACCATCCTAAAAGGTCTATAAATATAGATCCGACCGTTGGATCGCTCTGAAATGTTTTTCAGTAGTTTCCGGAGGCTGTTTAACATGAAGCACCGCGGAATCGGTACTCCACTCCGACAACTTCCGGTCGGCCAATTCCACCGACACGACTAGAGTACTGCCTCAAAAGGTCCATAAATATAGATATGACCGTTGGATCGCTTTAAAATTTTTTCATGAGTTTCCGGAGGCTGTTTTACATGGAGTAGCGCGGAATCGGTACTCCACTCCGACGATGTCCGGTCGGGCAATTCCACCGAGACGACTAGAGTACCGGCTCAAAAGGTCCATAAATATAGATTCGACCGTTGGATCGCTCTAAAAAAATTTTCAGTAGTTTCCGGAGGATCTTTTACATGGATAAGTGCGGAATTGTTACGGCACTCCGACGACGTCCGGTACGGCAATTCCACCGACACGACTAGAGTACCATCCTAAAAGGTCTATAAATATAGATCCGACCGTTGGATCGCTTTAAAATTTTTTTCATGAGTTTCCGGAGGCTGTTTTACATGGAGTATCGCGGAATCGGTACTCCACTCGGACGATGTCCGGCCGGGCAATTCCACCGAGATGACCAGAGTAACGGCTCAAAAGGTCCACAAATATAGATCCGACCATTTGATAGCTTTAAAATTTTTTTCATGAGTTTCCGGAGGCTGTTTTACATGGAGTAGGGTGGAATCAGTACTCCACTCCGACGACTTTCGGTCGGGCAATTCCTCCAACCCGAATAGAGTACCGGCTCAAAAGGTCCATAAATATAGATCCGACCATTGGATCGCTCTAAAAAATTTTTCAGGAGTTTCCAAAGGCTGTTTGACATTGAGTAGCGCGGACTCGGTACTCCACTCCGACAACTTCCGGTCGGCCAATTCCACCAACACGACTAGAGTACTGCCTCAAAAGGTCCACAAATATAGATACGACCGTTGGATCGCTTTAAAATTTTTTTGATGAGTTTCCGGAGGCTGTTTTACATGGAGTAGCGCGGAATCGGTACTCTACTCCGACGACGTTCGGTCGGGCAATTCCTCCAACACGACTAGAGTACCGGCTCAAAAGGTCCATAAATATAGATCCGACCATTGGATCGCTCTAAAATATTTTTCAGTAGTTTCCGGAGGCTCTTTTACATGGAGAAGCGTGGAATCGTTACTCCACTCCGACGACGTCCGGTCGGGCAATTCCACCGACACGACTAGAGTACCATCCTAAAAGGTCTATAAATATAGGTCCGACCGTTTTATCGCTCTGAAATGTTTTTCAGTAGTTTCCGGAGGCTGTTTTACATGGAGTAGCGCGGAATCGGTACTCCACTCCGACAACTTCCGGTCGGCCAATTCCACTGACACGACTAGAGTACTGCCTCAAAAGGTCCATAAATATAGATATGACCGTTGGATCGCTTTAAAAAAAATTTCATGAGTTTCCGGAGGCTGTTTTACATGGAGTATCGCGGAATCAGTACTCCACTCTGACGATGTCCGGCCGGGCAATTCCACCGAGATGACTAGAGTAATGGCTCAAAAGGTCCACAAAAATAGATCCGACCGTTGGATTGCTCTAAAATTTTTTTCATCAGTTTCCGGAGGCTGTTTTACATGGAGTAGCGCGGAATCGGTACTCCACGCCAACGACGTCCGGCCGGGCAATTCCACCGACACGATTACAATACCGGCTCAAAAGGTCCATAAATATAGATCCGACCGTTGGATCGCTTTAAAAAAATTTTCATGAGTTTCCGGAGGCTGTTTTACATGGAGTAGCGCGGAATCGGTACTCCACTCCGACGATGTCCAGCCGGGCAATTCCTCCGAGATGACCAGAGTAACGGCTCAAAAGGTCCACAAATATAGATCCGACCGTTGGATCAGTTTAAAATTTTTTTCATGAGTTTCCGGAGGCTGTTTTACATGGAGTATCGCGGAATCGGTACTCCACTCCGACGATGTCCGGCTGGGCAATTCCACCGAGATGACCAGAGTAACGGCTCAAAAGGTCCACAAATATAGATACGACCGTTGGATCGCTTTAAAATTTTTTTGATGAGTTTCCGGAGGCTGTTTTACATGGAGTAGCGCGGAATCGGTACTCCACTCCGACGACGTTCGGTCGGGCAATTCCACCGGCACGACTAGAGTACCGGCTCAAAAGGTCCATAAATATAGATCCGACCGTTGGATCACTCTAAAAATTTTTCATGAGTTTCCGGAGGCTGTTTTACATAGAGTAGCGCGGAATCGGTACTCCACTCTGACGACGTCCGGTCGCGCAATTCCACCGACACCACTAGAGTACCGGCTCAAAAGGTCCACAAAAATAGATCCGACCGTTGGATCGCTCTAAATTTTTTTCAGGAGTTTCCAAAGGCTGTTTTACATGGAGTAGCGCGGAATCGGTACTCTACTCCGACGACGTCCGGTCGGGCAATTCCACCGACACGACTAGAGTACTGCCTCAAAAGGTCCATAAATATAGATCCGACCGTTGGATCGCTTTAACATTTTTTTTGATGAGTTTCCGTAGGCTGTTTTACATGGAGTATCGCGGAATCGGTACTCCACTCCGACGATGTCCGGCCGGGCAATTCCACCGAGATGACCAGAGTAACAGCTCAAAAGGTCCACAAATATAGATCCGACCGTTTCATCGCTTTAAAATTTTTTTCATGAGTTTCCGGAGGCTGTTTTACATGGAGTATCGCGGAATCGGTACTCCACTCCGACGATGTCCGGCCGGGCAATTCCACCGAGATGACCAGAGTAACGGCTCAAAAGGTCCACAAATATAGATCCGACCGTTGGATCGGTTTAGAATTTTTTTCATGAGTTTCCGGAGGTTGGTTTACATGGAGTAGTGTGGAATCAGTACTCCACTCCGACGATGTCCAGTCGGGCAATTCCACCGAGAGGACTAGAGTAACGGCTCAAAAGGTCCACAAATATAGATACGATCGTTGGATCGCTTCAAAATGTTTTTCATAAGTTTACGGAGGCTGTTTTACATGGAGTAGCGCGGAATGGGTACTCCACTCCGACGACGTCCCGTCGGCAATTCCACCGAGACGACTAGAGTACCGGCTCAAAAGGTCCATAAATATAGATCCGACCGTTGGATCGCTCTAAAATTTTTTTCAGTAGTTTTCGGAGGCTCTTTTACATGGAGAAGCGCGGAATCGGTACTCTACTCCGACGACGTCCGGTCGGGCAATTCCACCGACACGACTAGAGTACTGCCTCAAAAGGTCCATAAATATAGATCCGACCGTTGGATCGCTTTAACATTTTTTTTGATGAGTTTCCGGAGGCTGTTTTACATGGAGTAGCGCGGAATTGGTACTCCACTCCGACGACGTCCCGTCGGCAATTCCACCGAGACGACTAGAGTACCGACTCAAAAGGTCCATAAATATACATCCGACCGTTGGGTCGCTCTAAAATTTTTTTCAGTAGTTTTCGGAGGCTCTTTTACATGGAGCAGCGCGGAATCGGTACTCCACTCCGACGACGTCCGGTCGGGCAATTCCACCGACACGACTAGAGTACCATCCTAAAAGGTCTATAAATATAGATCCGACCGTTGGATCGCTCTAAAATGTTTTCATGAGTTTCCGGAGGCTGTTTTACATGGAGTAGCGTGGATCGGTACTCCACTCGGACGATGTCCGGTCGGGCAATTCCACCAAGAGGACTAGAGTACCGACTCAAAAGGTCGACAAAAATAGATCCGACCGTTGGATCGCTCTGAAATGTTTTTCAGTAGTTTCCGGAGGCTGTTTTACATGGAGTAGCGTGGAATCGGTACTCCACTCCAACGACGTCCGGTCGGGCAATTCCACCGACATGACTAGAATACCGACTCAAAAGGTCCATAAATATAAATCCGACCGTTGGATCGCTTTAACATTTTTTTTGATGAGTTTCCGGAGGCTGTTTTACATGGAGTAGCGCGGAATAGGTACTCCACTCCGACGACGTCCCGTCGGCAATTCCACCGAGACGACTAGAGTACCGGCTCAAAAGGTCCATAAATATACATCCGACCGTTGGATCGCTCTAAAATTTTTTTTCAGTAGTTTTCGGAGGCTCTTTTACATGGAGCAGCGCGGAATCGGTACTCCACTCTGACGACGTCCGGTCGGGCAATTCCACCGACACGACTAGAGTACCATCCTAAAAGGTCTATAAATATAGATCCGACCGTTGGATCGCTCTAAATTTTTTTCATGAGTTTCCGGAGGCTGTTTTACATGGAGTAGCGTGGATCGGTACTCCACTCGGACGATGTCCGGTCGGGCAATTCCACCGAGAGGACTAGAGTACCGACTCAAAAGGTCCACAAAAATAGATCCGACCGTTGGATCGCTCTGAAATGTTTTTCAGTAGTTTCCGGAGGCTGTTTTACATGGAATAGCGTGGAATCGGTACTCCACTCCAACGACGTCCGGTCGGGCAATTCCACCGACATGACTAGAATACCGACTCAAAAGGTCCATAAATATAGATCCGACCGTTGGATCACTTTAAAATTTTTTTCATGAGTTTCCGGAAGCTGTTTTACATGGAGTATCGCGGAATCGGTACTCCACTCCGACGACGTCCGGTCGCGCAATTCCACCCACACGACTAGAGTACCGGCTCAAAAGGTCCATAAAAATAGATCCGACCGTTGGATCGCTCTGAAATGTTTTTCAGTAGTTTCCAGAGGCTGTTTTACATGAAGCACCGCGGAATCGGTACTCCACTCCGACGACGTCCGGTCGGGCAATTCCACCGACACGACTAGAGTACCGACTCAGAAGGTCCATAAATATAGATCCGACCGTTGGATCGCTTTAAAACATTTTTCATGAGTTTCCGGAGGCTGTGTTACATGGAGTAGCGCGGAATCGGTACTCCACTCCGACGACGTTCGGTTGGGCAATTCCTCCAACACGACTAGAGTACCGGCTCAAAAGGTCCATAAATATAGATCCGACCATTGGATCGCTCTAAAATATTTTTCAGTAGTTTCCGGAGGCTCTTTTACATGGAGAAGCGTGGAATCGTTACTCCACTCCGACGACGTCCGGTCGGGCAATTCCACTGACATGATTAGAGTACCATCCTAAAAGGTCCATAAATATAGATCCGACCGTTGGATCGCTCTAGAAATTTTTTCAGGAGTTTCCGAAGGATGTTTCACATTGAGTAGCGCGGACTCGGTACTCCACTCCGACAACTTCCGGTCGGCCAATTCCACCGACACGACTAGAGTACTGCCTCAAAAGGTCCATAAATATAGAT
>JANKYH010001212.1:0-17479 GCA_027475595.1 Populus davidiana x Populus alba var. pyramidalis | reverse complement strand
TCTTACGGGCCGCCGGACCGCATCGTCGGAGTGGCAACCGATTCAACGCTACTCCATGTAAAACAGCCTCCGGAAACTCGTGAAAACAATTTTAGAGCGATCCAACGGTCAGATCTATAGTTATGGACGTTTTGATCCGGTACTCTCATCGGGTCGGTGGTAGGGCCCGACCGGACATCGCCGTCGTGCAGTACCGATTCCACGCTACTCATGTAAAACAGCTTCTGGAAACTCGTGAAAAAAAATTTAGAGCGATCCAAAGGTCACATCTATAATTATGGACCTTTTAAAACGGTACTTCAATGCGGTCGGTCTTACGGGCCGCCGGACCGCATCGTCTGAGTGTGCGAACCGATTCAACGCTACTCCATGTAAAACAGCCTCCGGAACTCGTGTGAAACAATTTTAGAGCGATCGAACGGTCATCTATAGTTATGGACGTTTTGATCCGGTACTCTCATCGGGTCGGTGGTAGGGCCCGACCGGACATCGCCGTCGTGCAGTACCGATTCCACGCTACTCCATGTAAAACAGCTTCTGGAAACTCGTGAAAAAATTTAGAGCAATCCAAAGGTCAAATCTATAATTATGATCCAGTACTCTCATCGGGTCGGTGGTAAGGCCCGACGGACAGTCGTCGTCGTGCAGTACGATTCCACTCTACTCACGTAAAACAGCCTCCGGAAACTCGTGAAAACAATTTTAGAGCGACCCAACGGTCGGATCTATAGTTATGGACCTTTTAAAACGGTACTCAGTGCGGTCGCTTACGGGCCGCCGGACCGCATCGTCGGAGTGGCAAACCGATTCGACGCTACTCCATGTAAAACAGCCTCCGAAACTCGTGAAAAACATTTAAGAGCGATCCAACGGTCGGATCTATAGATATGGACATTTTGATCCGGTACTCTCATCGGGTCGGTGGTAGGGCCCGACGGACATCGCCGTCGTGCAGTACCGATTCCACGCTACTCCATGTAAAACAGCTTCTGGAAACTCGTGAAAAAAAAATTAGAGCGATCCAAGGTCACATCTATAATTATGGACTTTTAAACCGTACTTCAATGCGGTCGGTCTTACGGGCCGCCGGACCGCATCGTCTGAGTGGCAAACCGATTCGACGCTACTCCATGGAAACAGCCTCCGAGAACTCGTGAAAACAATTTGAGAGCGATCCAACGGTCGGATCTATAGATAGGGACCTTTTGATCCGTACTCTCATCGGGTCGGTGGTAGGGCCCGACCGGACATCGCCGTCGTGCAGTACCGATTCCACGCTACTCCATGTAAAACAGCTTCTGGAAACTCGTGAAAAAAATTTAGAGCAATCCAAAGGTCAAATCTATAATTATGATCCAGTACTCTCATCGGGTCGGTGGTAAGGCCCGACCGGACATCGTCGTCGTGCAGTACCGATTCCACTCTACTCCACGTAAAACAGCCTCCGGAAACTCGTGAAAACAATTTTAGAGCGACCCAACGGTCGGATCTATAGTTATGGACCTTTTAAAACGGTACTTCAGTGCGGTCGCTCTTACGGGCCGCCGGCCGCATCGTCGGAGTGGCAAACCGATTCAACGCTACTCCATGTAAAACAGCCTCGGAAAACGTGAAAACAATTTTAGAGCGATCCAACGGTCGATCTATAGTTATGGACGTTTTGATCCGGTACTCTCATCGGGTCGGTGGTAGGCCCGAACGGACATCGCCGTCGTGCAGTACCGATTCCACGCTACTCCATGTAAAACAGCTTCTGGAAACTCGTGAAAAAAAATTTAGAGCGATCCAAAGGTCACATCTATAATTATGGACTTTTAAACCGGTACTTCAATGCGGTCGGTCTACGGGCCGCCGGACCGCATCGTCTGAGTGGCGAACCGATTCAACGCTACTCCATGTAAAACAGCCTCCGGAACTCGTGAAAACATTTTAGAGCGATCGAACGGTCAGATCTATAGTTATGGACGTTTTGATCCGGTACTCATCGGGTCGGTGGTAGGGCCGACCGGACATCGCCGTCGTGCAGTACCGATTCCACGCTACTCCATGTAAAACAGCTTCTGGAAACTCGTGAAAAAAATTTAGAGCAATCCAAAGGTCAAATCTATAATTATGATCCAGTACTCTCATCGGGTCGGTGGTAAGGCCCGACCGGACATCGTCGTCGTGCAGTACCGATTCCACTCTACTCCACGTAAAACAGCCTCCGGAAACTCGTGAAAACAATTTAGAGCGACCCAACGGTCGGATCTATAGTTATGGACCTTTTAAAACGGTACTTCAGTGCGGTCGCTCTACGGGCCGCCGGACCGCATCGTCGGAGTGGCAAACCGATTCAACGCTACTCCATGTAAAACAGCCTCCGGAAACTCGTGAAAACAATTTTAGAGCGATCCAACGGTCAGATCTATAGTTATGGACGTTTTGATCCGGTACTCTCATCGGGTCGGTGGTAGGGCGACGGACATCGCCGTCGTGCAGTACCGATTCCACGCTACTCCATGTAAACAGCTTCTGGAAACTCGTGAAAAAAAATTTAGAGCGATCCAAAGGTCACATCTATAATTATGGACCTTTTAACCGGTACTTCAATGCGGTCGCTCTTACGGGCCGCCGGACCGCATCGTCGGATTGGCAAACCGATTCAACGCTACTCCATGTAAAACATCCTCCGGAAACTCGTGAAAACAATTTTAGAGCGATCCAACGGTCAGATCTATAGTTATGGACGTTTTGATCCGGTACTCTCATCGGGTCGGTGGTAGGGCCCGACCGGACATCGCCGTCGTGCAGTACCGATTCCACGCTACTCCATGTAAAACAGCTTCTGGAAACTCGTGAAAAAAATTTAGAGCAATCCAAAGGTCAAATCTATAATTATGATCCAGTACTCTCATCGGGTCGGTGGTAAGGCCCGACCGGACATCGTCGTCGTGCAGTACCGATTCCACTCTACTCCACGTAAAACAGCCTCCGGAAACTCGTGAAAACAATTTTAGAGCGACCCAACGGTCGGATCTATAGTTATGGACCTTTTAAAACGGTACTTCAGTGCGGTCGCTCTTACGGGCCGCCGGACCGCATCGTCGGAGTGGCAAACCGATTCAACGCTACTCCATGTAAAACAGCCTCCGGAAACTCGTGAAAACAATTTTAGAGCGATCCAACGGTCAGATCTATAGTTATGGACGTTTTGATCCGGTACTCTCATCGGGTCGGTGGTAGGGCCCGACCGGACATCGCCGTCGTGCAGTACCGATTCCACGCTACTCCATGTAAAACAGCTTCTGGAAACTCGTGAAAAAAAAATTAGAGCGATCCAAAGGTCACATCTATAATTATGGACCTTTTAAACCGGTACTTCAATGCGGTCGGTCTTACGGGCCGCCGGACCGCATCGTCTGAGTGGCGAACCGATTCAACGCTACTCCATGTAAAACAGCCTCCGGAACTCGTGAAAACAATTTTAGAGCGATCGAACGGTCAGATCTATAGTTATGGACGTTTTGATCCGGTACTCTCATCGGGTCGGTGGTAGGGCCCGACCGGACATCGCCGTCGTGCAGTACCGATTCCACGCTACTCCATGTAAAACAGCTTCTGGAAACTCGTGAAAAAAATTTAGAGCAATCCAAAGGTCAAATCTATAATTATGATCCAGTACTCTCATCGGGTCGGTGGTAAGGCCGACCGGACATCGTCGTCGTGCAGTACCGATTCCACTCTACTCCACGTAAAACAGCCTCCGGAAACTCGTGAAAACAATTTTAGAGCGACCCAACGGTCGGATCTATAGTTATGGACCTTTTAAAACGGTACTTCAGTGCGGTCGCTCTTACGGGCCGCCGGACCGCATCGTCGGAGTGGCAAACCGATTCAACGCTACTCCATGTAAAACAGCCTCCGGAAACTCGTGAAAACAATTTTAGAGCGATCCAACGGTCAGATCTATAGTTATGGACGTTTTGATCCGGTACTCTCATCGGGTCGGTGGTAGGGCCCGACCGGACATCGCCGTCGTGCAGTACCGATTCCACGCTACTCCATGTAAAACAGCTTCTGGAAACTCGTGAAAAAAAAATTAGAGCGATCCAAAGGTCACATCTATAATTATGGACCTTTTAAACCGGTACTTCAATGCGGTCGGTCTTACGGGCCGCCGGACCGCATCGTCTGAGTGGCAAACCGATTCAACGCTACTCCATGTAAAACAGCCTCCGGAACTCGTGAAAACATTTTAGAGCGATCGAACGGTCAGATCTATAGTTATGGACGTTTTGATCCGGTACTCTCATCGGGTCGGTGGTAGGGCCCGACCGGACATCGCCGTCGTGCAGTACCGATTCCACGCTACTCCATGTAAAACAGCTTCTGGAAACTCGTGAAAAAAATTTAGAGCAATCCAAAGGTCAAATCTATAATTATGATCCAGTACTCTCATCGGGTCGGTGGTAAGGCCGACCGGACATCGTCGTCGTGCAGTACCGATTCCACTCTACTCCACGTAAAACAGCCTCCGGAAACTCGTGAAAACAATTTTAGAGCGACCCAACGGTCGGATCTATAGTTATGGACCTTTTAAAACGGTACTTCAGTGCGGTCGCTCTTACGGGCCGCCGGACCGCATCGTCGGAGTGGCAAAACGATTCAACGCTACTCCATGTAAAACAGCCTCCGGAAACTCGTGAAAACAATTTTAGAGCGATCCAACGGTCAGATCTATAGTTATGGACGTTTTGATCCGGTACTCTCATCGGGTCGGTGGTAGGGCCCGACCGGACATCGCCGTCGTGCAGTACCGATTCCACGCTACTCCATGTAAAACAGCTTCTGGAAACTCGTGAAAAAAAATTTAGAGCGATCCAAAGGTCACATCTATAATTATGGACCTTTTAAACCGGTACTTCAATGCGGTCGGTCTTACGGGCCGCCGGACCGCATCGTCTGAGTGGCGAACCGATTCAACGCTACTCCATGTAAAACAGCCTCCGGAACTCGTGAAAACAATTTTAGAGCGATCGAACGGTCAGATCTATAGTTATGGACGTTTTGATCCGGTACTCTCATCGGGTCGGTGGTAGGGCCCGACCGGACATCGCCGTCGTGCAGTACCGATTCCACGCTACTCCATGTAAAACAGCTTCTGGAAACTCGTGAAAAAAATTTAGAGCAATCCAAAGGTCAAATCTATAATTATGATCCAGTACTCTCATCGGGTCGGTGGTAAGGCCCGACCGGACATCGTCGTCGTGCAGTACCGATTCCACTCTACTCCACGTAAAACAGCCTCCGGAAACTCGTGAAAACAATTTTAGAGCGACCCAACGGTCGGATCTATAGTTATGGACCTTTTAAAACGGTACTTCAGTGCGGTCGCTCTTACGGGCCGCCGGACCGCATCGTCGGAGTGGCAAACCGATTCAACGCTACTCCATGTAAAACAGCCTCCGGAAACTCGTGAAAACAATTTTAGAGCGATCCAACGGTCAGATCTATAGTTATGGACGTTTTGATCCGGTACTCTCATCGGGTCGGTGGTAGGGCCCGACCGGACATCGCCGTCGTGCAGTACCGATTCCACGCTACTCCATGTAAAACAGCTTCTGGAAACTCGTGAAAAAAAATTTAGAGCGATCCAAAGGTCACATCTATAATTATGGACCTTTTAAACCGGTACTTCAATGCGGTCGGTCTTACGGGCCGCCGGACCGCATCGTCTGAGTGGCGAACCGATTCAACGCTACTCCATGTAAAACAGCCTCCGGAACTCGTGAAAACAATTTTAGAGCGATCGAACGGTCAGATCTATAGTTATGGACGTTTTGATCCGGTACTCTCATCGGGTCGGTGGTAGGGCCCGACCGGACATCGCCGTCGTGCAGTACCGATTCCACGCTACTCCATGTAAAACAGCTTCTGGAAACTCGTGAAAAAATTTAGAGCAATCCAAAGGTCAAATCTATAATTATGATCCAGTACTCTCATCGGGTCGGTGGTAAGGCCCGACCGGACATCGTCGTCGTGCAGTACCGATTCCACTCTACTCCACGTAAAACAGCCTCCGGAAACTCGTGAAAACAATTTTAGAGCGACCCAACGGTCGGATCTATAGTTATGGACCTTTTAAAACGGTACTTCAGTGCGGTCGCTCTTACGGGCCGCCGGACCGCATCGTCGGAGTGGCAAACCGATTCAACGCTACTCCATGTAAAACAGCCTCCGGAAACTCGTGAAAACAATTTTAGAGCGATCCAACGGTCAGATCTATAGTTATGGACGTTTTGATCCGGTACTCTCATCGGGTCGGTGGTAGGGCCCGACCGGACATCGCCGTCGTGCAGTACCGATTCCACGCTACTCCATGTAAAACAGCTTCTGGAAACTCGTGAAAAAAAATTTAGAGCGATCCAAAGGTCACATCTATAATTATGGACCTTTTAAACCGGTACTTCAATGCGGTCGGTCTTACGGGCCGCCGGACCGCATCGTCTGAGTGGCGAACCGATTCAACGCTACTCCATGTAAAACAGCCTCCGGAACTCGTGAAAACAATTTTAGAGCGATCGAACGGTCAGATCTATAGTTATGGACGTTTTGATCCGGTACTCTCATCGGGTCGGTGGTAGGGCCCGACCGGACATCGCCGTCGTGCAGTACCGATTCCACGCTACTCCATGTAAAACAGCTTCTGGAAACTCGTGAAAAAAATTTAGAGCAATCCAAAGGTCAAATCTATAATTATGATCCAGTACTCTCATCGGGTCGGTGGTAAGGCCCGACCGGACATCGTCGTCGTGCAGTACCGATTCCACTCTACTCCACGTAAAACAGCCTCCGGAAACTCGTGAAAACAATTTTAGAGCGACCCAACGGTCGGATCTATAGTTATGGACCTTTTAAAACGGTACTTCAGTGCGGTCGCTCTTACGGGCCGCCGGACCGCATCGTCGGAGTGGCAAACCGATTCAACGCTACTCCATGTAAAACAGCCTCCGGAAACTCGTGAAAACAATTTTAGAGCGATCCAACGGTCAGATCTATAGTTATGGACGTTTTGATCCGGTACTCTCATCGGGTCGGTGGTAGGGCCCGACCGGACATCGCCGTCGTGCAGTACCGATTCCACGCTACTCCATGTAAAACAGCTTCTGGAAACTCGTGAAAAAAAAATTAGAGCGATCCAAAGGTCACATCTATAATTATGGACCTTTTAAACCGGTACTTCAATGCGGTCGGTCTTACGGGCCGCCGGACCGCATCGTCTGAGTGGCGAACCGATTCAACGCTACTCCATGTAAAACAGCCTCCGGAACTCGTGAAAACAATTTTAGAGCGATCGAACGGTCAGATCTATAGTTATGGACGTTTTGATCCGGTACTCTCATCGGGTCGGTGGTAGGGCCCGACGGACATCGCCGTCGTGCAGTACCGATTCCACGCTACTCCATGTAAAACAGCTTCTGGAAACTCGTGAAAAAAATTTAGAGCAATCCAAAGGTCAAATCTATAATTATGATCCAGTACTCTCATCGGGTCGGTGGTAAGGCCCGACCGGACATCGTCGTCGTGCAGTACCGATTCCACTCTACTCCACGTAAAACAGCCTCCGGAAACTCGTGAAAACAATTTTAGAGCGACCCAACGGTCGGATCTATAGTTATGGACCTTTTAAAACGGTACTTCAGTGCGGTCGCTCTTACGGGCCGCCGGACCGCATCGTCGGAGTGGCAAACCGATTCAACGCTACTCCATGTAAAACAGCCTCCGGAAACTCGTGAAAACAATTTTAGAGCGATCCAACGGTCAGATCTATAGTTATGGACGTTTTGATCCGGTACTCTCATCGGGTCGGTGGTAGGGCCCGACCGGACATCGCCGTCGTGCAGTACCGATTCCACGCTACTCCATGTAAAACAGCTTCTGGAAACTCGTGAAAAAAAAATTAGAGCGATCCAAAGGTCACATCTATAATTATGGACCTTTTAAACCGGTACTTCAATGCGGTCGGTCTTACGGGCCGCCGGACCGCATCGTCTGAGTGGCAAACCGATTCAACGCTACTCCATGTAAAACAGCCTCCGGAACTCGTGAAAACAATTTTAGAGCGATCGAACGGTCAGATCTATAGTTATGGACGTTTTGATCCGGTACTCTCATCGGGTCGGTGGTAGGGCCCGACCGGACATCGCCGTCGTGCAGTACCGATTCCACGCTACTCCATGTAAAACAGCTTCTGGAAACTCGTGAAAAAATTTAGAGCAATCCAAAGGTCAAATCTATAATTATGATCCAGTACTCTCATCGGGTCGGTGGTAAGGCCCGACCGGACATCGTCGTCGTGCAGTACCGATTCCACTCTACTCCACGTAAAACAGCCTCCGGAAACTCGTGAAAACAATTTTAGAGCGACCCAACGGTCGGATCTATAGTTATGGACCTTTTAAAACGGTACTTCAGTGCGGTCGCTCTTACGGGCCGCCGGACCGCATCGTCGGAGTGGCAAACCGATTCAACGCTACTCCATGTAAAACAGCCTCCGGAAACTCGTGAAAACAATTTTAGAGCGATCCAACGGTCAGATCTATAGTTATGGACGTTTTGATCCGGTACTCTCATCGGGTCGGTGGTAGGGCCCGACCGGACATCGCCGTCGTGCAGTACCGATTCCACGCTACTCCATGTAAAACAGCTTCTGGAAACTCGTGAAAAAAATTTAGAGCAATCCAAAGGTCAAATCTATAATTATGGACCTTTTAAACCGGTACTTCAATGCGGTCTGTCTTACGGGCCGCCGGACCGCATCGTCTGAGTGGCAAACCGATTCAGAGCTACTCCATGTAAAACAGCCTCCGGAACTCGTGAAAACAATTTTAGAGCGATCGAACGGTCAGATCTATAGTTATGGACGTTTTGATCCGGTACTCTCATCGGGTCGGTGGTAGGGCCCGACCGGACATCGCCGTCGTGCAGTACCGATTCCACGCTACTCCATGTAAAACAGCTTCTGGAAACTCGTGAAAAAAATTTAGAGCAATCCAAAGGTCAAATCTATAATTATGATCCAGTACTCTCATCGGGTCGGTGGTAAGGCCCGACCGGACATCGTCGTCGTGCAGTACCGATTCCACTCTACTCCACGTAAAACAGCCTCCGGAAACTCGTGAAAACAATTTTAGAGCGACCCAACGGTCGGATCTATAGTTATGGACCTTTTAAAACGGTACTTCAGTGCGGTCGCTCTTACGGGCCGCCGGACCGCATCGTCGGAGTGGCAAACCGATTCAACGCTACTCCATGTAAAACAGCCTCCGGAAACTCGTGAAAACAATTTTAGAGCGATCCAACGGTCAGATCTATAGTTATGGACGTTTTGATCCGGTACTCTCATCGGGTCGGTGGTAGGGCCCGACCGGACATCGCCGTCGTGCAGTACCGATTCCACGCTACTCCATGTAAAACAGCTTCTGGAAACTCGTGAAAAAAAATTTAGAGCGATCCAAAGGTCACATCTATAATTATGGACCTTTTAAACCGGTACTTCAATGCGGTCGGTCTTACGGGCCGCCGGACCGCATCGTCTGAGTGGCGAACCGATTCAACGCTACTCCATGTAAAACAGCCTCCGGAACTCGTGAAAACAATTTTAGAGCGATCGAACGGTCAGATCTATAGTTATGGACGTTTTGATCCGGTACTCTCATCGGGTCGGTGGTAGGGCCCGACCGGACATCGCCGTCGTGCAGTACCGATTCCACGCTACTCCATGTAAAACAGCTTCTGGAAACTCGTGAAAAAAATTTAGAGCAATCCAAAGGTCAAATCTATAATTATGATCCAGTACTCTCATCGGGTCGGTGGTAAGGCCCGACCGGACATCGTCGTCGTGCAGTACCGATTCCACTCTACTCCACGTAAAACAGCCTCCGGAAACTCGTGAAAACAATTTTAGAGCGACCCAACGGTCGGATCTATAGTTATGGACCTTTTAAAACGGTACTTCAGTGCGGTCGCTCTTACGGGCCGCCGGACCGCATCGTCGGAGTGGCAAACCGATTCAACGCTACTCCATGTAAAACAGCCTCCGGAAACTCGTGAAAACAATTTTAGAGCGATCCAACGGTCAGATCTATAGTTATGGACGTTTTGATCCGGTACTCTCATCGGGTCGGTGGTAGGGCCCGACCGGACATCGCCGTCGTGCAGTACCGATTCCACGCTACTCCATGTAAAACAGCTTCTGGAAACTCGTGAAAAAAAAATTAGAGCGATCCAAAGGTCACATCTATAATTATGGACCTTTTAAACCGGTACTTCAATGCGGTCGGTCTTACGGGCCGCCGGACCGCATCGTCTGAGTGGCGAAACGATTCAACGCTACTCTCCCATGTAAAACAGCCTCCGGAACTCGTGAAAACAATTTTAGAGCGATCGAACGGTCAGATCTATAGTTATGGACGTTTTGATCCGGTACTCTCATCGGGTCGGTGGTAGGGCCCGACCGGACATCGCCGTCGTGCAGTACCGATTCCACGCTACTCCATGTAAAACAGCTTCTGGAAACTCGTGAAAAAAATTTAGAGCAATCCAAAGGTCAAATCTATAATTATGATCCAGTACTCTCATCGGGTCGGTGGTAAGGCCCGACCGGACATCGTCGTCGTGCAGTACCGATTCCACTCTACTCCACGTAAAACAGCCTCCGGAAACTCGTGAAAACAATTTTAGAGCGACCCAACGGTCGGATCTATAGTTATGGACCTTTTAAAACGGTACTTCAGTGCGGTCGCTCTTACGGGCCGCCGGACCGCATCGTCGGAGTGGCAAACCGATTCAACGCTACTCCATGTAAAACAGCCTCCGGAAACTCGTGAAAACAATTTTAGAGCGATCCAACGGTCAGATCTATAGTTATGGACGTTTTGATCCGGTACTCTCATCGGGTCGGTGGTAGGGCCCGACGGACATCGCCGTCGTGCAGTACCGATTCCACGCTACTCCATGTAAAACAGCTTCTGGAAACTCGTGAAAAAAAATTTAGAGCGATCCAAAGGTCACATCTATAATTATGGACCTTTTAAACCGGTACTTCAATGCGGTCGGTCTTACGGGCCGCCGGACCGCATCGTCTGAGTGGCGAACCGATTCAACGCTACTCCATGTAAAACAGCCTCCGGAACTCGTGAAAACAATTTTAGAGCGATCGAACGGTCAGATCTATAGTTATGGACGTTTTGATCCGGTACTCTCATCGGGTCGGTGGTAGGGCCCGACCGGACATCGCCGTCGTGCAGTACCGATTCCACGCTACTCCATGTAAAACAGCTTCTGGAAACTCGTGAAAAAAATTTAGAGCAATCCAAAGGTCAAATCTATAATTATGATCCAGTACTCTCATCGGGTCGGTGGTAAGGCCCGACCGGACATCGTCGTCGTGCAGTACCGATTCCACTCTACTCCACGTAAAACAGCCTCCGGAAACTCGTGAAAACAATTTTAGAGCGACCCAACGGTCGGATCTATAGTTATGGACCTTTTAAAACGGTACTTCAGTGCGGTCGCTCTTACGGGCCGCCGGACCGCATCGTCGGAGTGGCAAACCGATTCAACGCTACTCCATGTAAAACAGCCTCCGGAAACTCGTGAAAACAATTTTAGAGCGATCCAACGGTCAGATCTATAGTTATGGACGTTTTGATCCGGTACTCTCATCGGGTCGGTGGTAGGGCCCGACCGGACATCGCCGTCGTGCAGTACCGATTCCACGCTACTCCATGTAAAACAGCTTCTGGAAACTCGTGAAAAAAAAATTAGAGCGATCCAAAGGTCACATCTATAATTATGGACCTTTTAAACCGGTACTTCAATGCGGTCGGTCTTACGGGCCGCCGGACCGCATCGTCTGAGTGGCGAACCGATTCAACGCTACTCCATGTAAAACAGCCTCCGGAACTCGTGAAAACAATTTTAGAGCGATCGAACGGTCAGATCTATAGTTATGGACGTTTTGATCCGGTACTCTCATCGGGTCGGTGGTAGGGCCCGACCGGACATCGCCGTCGTGCAGTACCGATTCCACGCTACTCCATGTAAAACAGCTTCTGGAAACTCGTGAAAAAAATTTAGAGCAATCCAAAGGTCAAATCTATAATTATGATCCAGTACTCTCATCGGGTCGGTGGTAAGGCCCGACCGGACATCGTCGTCGTGCAGTACCGATTCCACTCTACTCCACGTAAAACAGCCTCCGGAAACTCGTGAAAACAATTTTAGAGCGACCCAACGGTCGGATCTATAGTTATGGACCTTTTAAAACGGTACTTCAGTGCGGTCGCTCTTACGGGCCGCCGGACCGCATCGTCGGAGTGGCAAACCGATTCAACGCTACTCCATGTAAAACAGCCTCCGGAAACTCGTGAAAACAATTTTAGAGCGATCCAACGGTCAGATCTATAGTTATGGACGTTTTGATCCGGTACTCTCATCGGGTCGGTGGTAGGGCCCGACCGGACATCGCCGTCGTGCAGTACCGATTCCACGCTACTCCATGTAAAACAGCTTCTGGAAACTCGTGAAAAAAATTTAGAGCGATCCAAAGGTCACATCTATAATTATGGACCTTTTAAACCGGTACTTCAATGCGGTCGGTCTTACGGGCCGCCGGACCGCATCGTCTGAGTGGCAAACCGATTCAACGCTACTCCATGTAAAACAGCCTCCGGAAACTCGTGAAAACAATTTTAGAGCGATCCAACGGTCAGATCTATAGTTATGGACGTTTTGATCCGGTACTCTCATCGGGTCGGTGGTAGGGCCCGACCGGACATCGCGTCGTGCAGTACCGATTCCACGCTACTCCATGTAAAACAGCTTCTGGAAACTCGTGAAAAAAATTTAGAGCAATCCAAAGGTCAAATCTATAATTATGATCCAGTACTCTCATCGGGTCGGTGGTAAGGCCCGACCGGACATCGTCGTCGTGCAGTACCGATTCCACTCTACTCCACGTAAAACAGCCTCCGGAAACTCGTGAAAACAATTTTAGAGCGACCAACGGTCGGATCTATAGTTATGGACCTTTTAAAACGGTACTTCAGTGCGGTCGCTCTTACGGGCCGCCGGACCGCATCGTCGGAGTGGCAAACCGATTCAACGCTACTCCATGTAAAACAGCCTCCGGAAACTCGTGAAAACAATTTTAGAGCGATCCAACGGTCAGATCTATAGTTATGGACGTTTTGATCCGGTACTCTCATCGGGTCGGTGGTAGGGCCCGACCGGACATCGCCGTCGTGCAGTACCGATCCACGCTACTCCATGTAAAACAGCTTCTGGAAACTCGTGAAAAAAAATTTAGAGCGATCCAAAGGTCACATCTATAATTATGGACCTTTTAAACCGGTACTTCACTGCGGTCGGTCTTACGGGCCGCCGGACCGCATCGTCTGAGTGGCGAACCGATTCAACGCTACTCCATGTAAAACAGCCTCCGGAACTCGTGAAAACAATTTTAGAGCGATCCAACGGTCAGATCTATAGTTATGGACGTTTTGATCCGGTACTCTCATCGGGTCGGTGGTAGGGCCCGACGGACATCGCCGTCGTGCAGTACCGATTCCACGCTACTCCATGTAAAACAGCTTCTGGAAACTCGTGAAAAAAATTTAGAGCAATCCAAGGTCAAATCTATAATTATGATCCAGTACTCTCATCGGGTCGGTGGTAAGGCCCGACCGGACATCGTCGTCGTGCAGTACCGATTCCACACTACTCCATGTAAAACAGCCTCCGGAAACTCGTGAAAACAATTTTAGAGCGACCCAACGGTCGGATCTATAGTTATGGACCTTTTAAACCGGTACTTCAGTGCGGTCGCTCTTACGGGCCGCCGGACCGCATCGTCGGAGTGGCAAACCGATTCAACGCTACTCCATGTAAAACAGCCTCCGGAAACTCGTGAAAACAATTTTAGAGCGATCCAACGGTCCGATCTATAGTTATGGACGTTTTGATCCGGTACTCTCATCGGGTCGGTGGTTAGGCCCGACCGGAAATCGCCGTCGTGCAGTACCGATTCCACGCTACTCCATGTAAAACAGCTTCTGGAAACTCGTGAAAAAAAATTTAGAGCGATCCAAAGGTCACATCTATAATTATGGACCTTTTAAACCGGTACTTCAATGCGGTCGGTCTTACGGGCCGCCGGACCGCATCGTCTGAGTGGCGAACCGATTCAACGCTACTCCATGTAAAACAGCCTCCGGAACTCGTGAAAACAATTTTAGAGCGATCCAACGGTCAGATCTATAGTTATGGACGTTTTGATCCGGTACTCTCATCGGGTCGGTGGTAGGGCCCGACCGGACATCGCCGTCGTGCAGTACCGATTCCACGCTACTCCATGTAAAACAGCTTCTGGAAACTCGTGAAAAAAATTTAGAGCAATCCAAAGGTCAAATCTATAATTATGATCCAGTACTCTCATCGGGTCGGTGGTAAGGCCCGACCGGACATCGTCGTCGTGCAGTACCGATTCCACTCTACTCCACGTAAAACAGCCTCCGGAAACTCGTGAAAACAATTTTAGAGCGACCCAACGGTCGGATCTATAGTTATGGACCTTTTAAAACGGTACTTCAGTGCGGTCGCTCTTACGGGCCGCCGGACCGCATCGTCGGAGTGGCAAACCGATTCAACGCTACTCCATGTAAAACAGCCTCCGGAAACTCGTGAAAACAATTTTAGAGCGATCCAACGGTCAGATCTATAGTTATGGACGTTTGATCCGGTACTTCATCGGGTCGGTGGTAGGGCCGACCGGACATCGCCGTCGTGCAGTACCGATTCCACGCTACTCCATGTAAAACAGCCTCCGGAAACTCGTGAAAAAAAATTTAGAGCGATCCAAAGGACATCTATAATTATGGACCTTTTAAACCGGTACTTCATGCGGTCGGTCTTACGGGCCGCCGGACCGCATCGTCTGAGTGGCGAACCGATTCAACGCTACTCCATGTAAAACAGCCTCCGGAAACTCGTGAAAACAATTTTAGAGCGATCCAACGGTCGGATCTATAGTTATGGACGTTTTGATCCGGTACTCTCATCGGGTCGGTGGTAAGGCCCGACCGGACATCGTCGTCGTGCAGTACCGATTCCACGCTACTCCATGTAAAACAGCATCTGGAAACTCGTGAAAAAAATTTAGAGCAATCCAAAGGTCAAATCTATAATTATGATCCAGTACTCTATCGGGTCGGTGGTAAGGCCCGACCGGACATCGTCGTCGTGCAGTACCGATTCCACTCTACTCCACGTAAAACAGCCTCGGGGAAACTCGTGAAAACAATTTTAGAGCGACCCAACGGTCGGATTATAGTTATGGACCTTTTAAAACGGTACTCAGTGCGGTCGCTCTACGGGCCGCCGGACCGCATCGTCGGAGTGGCAAACCGATTCAACGCTACTCATGTAAAACAGCCTCCGGAAACTCGTGAAAACAATTTTAGAGCGATCCAACGGTCAGATCTATAGTTATGGACGTTTTGATCGGTACTCTCATCGGGTCGGTGGTAGGGCCGACCGGACATCGCCGTCGTGCAGTACCGATTCCAAGCTACTCCATGTAAAACAGCTTCTGGAAACTCGTGAAAAAAAATTAGAGCGATCCAAAGGTCACATCTATAATTATGGACCTTTTAAACGGTACTTCAGTGCGGTCGGTCTTACGGGGCCGGACCGCATCGTCTGAGTGGCGAACCGATTCAACGCTACTCCATGTAAAACAGCCCGGGAACTCGTGAAAACAATTTTAGAGCGATCCAACGGTCAGATCTATAGTTATGGACGTTTTGATCCGGTACTCTCATCGGGTCGGTGGTAGGGCCGACCGGACATCGCCGTCGTGCAGTACCGATTCCACGCTACTCCATGTAAAACAGCTTCTGGAACTCGTGTGAAAAAAATTTAGAGCAATCCAAAGGTCAAATCTATAATTATGATCCAGTACTCTCATCGGGTCGGTGGTAAGGCCCCGACGGACATCGTCGTCGTGCAGTACCGATTCCACTTACTCCACGTTAAAACAGCCTCCGGAAACTCGTGAAAACAATTTTAGAGCGACCCAACGGCGGATCTATAGTTATGGACCTTTTAAAACGGTACTTCAGTGCGGTCGCTCTTACGGGCCGCCGGACCGCATCGTCGGAGTGGAAACCGATTCAACGCTACTCCATGTAAAACAGCCTCCGGAAACTCGTGAAAACAATTTTAGAGCGATCCAACGGTCAGATCTATAGTTATGGACGTTTTGATCCGGTACTCTCATCGGGCGGTGGTAGGGCCCGACCGGACATCGTCGTGCAGTACCGATTCCACGCTATCCATGTAAAACAGCTTCTGGAAACTGTGAAAAAAAATTTAGAGCGATCCAAAGGTCACATCTATAATTATGGACCTTTTAAACCGGTACTTCAATGCGGTCGGTCTTACGGGCCGCCGGACCGCATCGTGAGTGGCGAACGATTCAACGCTACTCCATGTAAAACAGCCTCCGGAACTCGTGAAAACAATTTTAGAGCGATCCAACGGTCAGATCTATAGTTATGGACGTTTTGATCCGGTACTCTCATCGGGTGTCGGTCGGTAGGGCCCGACCGGACATCGCCGTGCGGCAGTACCGATTCCACGTACTCCATGTAAAACAGCTTCTGGAAACTCGTGAAAAAAATTTAGAGCAATCCAAAGGTCAAATCTATAATTATGATCCAGTACTCTCATCGGGTCGGTGGTAAGGCCCGACGGGACATCGTCGTCGTGCAGTACCGATTCCACCCTACTCCATGTAAAACAGCCTCCGGAAACTCGTGAAAACAATTTTAGAGCGACCCAACGGTCGGATCTATAGTTATGGACCTTTTAAAACGGTACTTCAGTGCGGTCGCTCTTACGGGCCGCCGGACCGCATCGTCGGAGTGGCAAACCGATTCAACGCTACTCCATGTAAAACAGCCTCCGGAAACTCGTGAAAACAATTTTAGAGCGATCCAACGGTCAGATCTATAGTTATGGACGTTTGATCGGTACTCTCATCGGGTCGGTGGTAGGGCCCGACGGACATCGCCGTCGTGCAGTACCGATTCCACGCTACTCCATGTAAAACAGCTTCTGGAAACTCGTGAAAAAAAATTTAGAGCGATCCAAAGGTCACATCTATAATTATGGACCTTTTAAACCGGTACTTCAGTGCGGTCGCTCTTACGGGCCGCCGGACCGCATCGTCGGAGTGGCAAACCGATTCAACGCTACTCCATGTAAAACAGCCTCCGGAAACTCGTGAAAACAATTTTAGAGCGATCCAACGGTCAGATCTATAGTTATGGACGTTTTGATCCGGTACTCTCATCGGGTCGGTGGTAGGGCCCGACGGACATCGCCGTCGTGCAGTACCGATTCCACGCTACTCCATGTAAAACAGCTTCTG
>JANKYH010001211.1:0-12097 GCA_027475595.1 Populus davidiana x Populus alba var. pyramidalis | reverse complement strand
AGGGAACGCTTTGACTCGGTGAATTTCGCGGCATTTCGACTTCGATTCCCCGTTTGCCGAAATTCAGTTGCCTTGAATTTCGGGTGACCCTCTTGAGCATGTATGCTTCTGCTACTTGTTCTACATCAGACTTCTTCCGCAAACGGGGAAACGCTTTGACTCGGTGAATTTCGCGGCATTCCGACTTCGATTCCCCGGTTGCCGAAATTCAGTTGCCTTTGAATTCGGGTGCCCTCTGAGCATGTATGCTTCTGCTACTTGTTCTACATCAGACTTCTTCCGCAAACGGGGAAACGCTTTGACTCGGTGAATTTCGCGGCATTCCGACTCGATTCCCCGTTTGCCGAAATTCAGTTGCCTTTGAATTTCGGGTGACCCCTCTTGAGCATGTATGCTTCGCTACTTGTTCTACATCAGACTTCTTCCGCAAACGGGAAACGCTTTGACTCGGTGAATTTCGCGGCATTCCGACTTCGATTCCCGGTTGCCGAAATTCAGTTGCCTTTGGATTTCGGTGACCTCTTGAGCATGTATGCTTCTGCTACTTGTTCTACATCAGACTTCTTCCGCAAACGGGGAAACGCTTTGACTCGGTGAATTTCGCGGCATTCCGACTTCGATTCCCGTTTGCCGAAATTCAGTTGCCTTTGAATTTCGGGTGACCCCTCTTGAGCATGTATGCTTCTGCTACTTGTTCTACATCAGACTTCTCCGCAAACGGGGAAACGCTTTGACTCGGTGAATTTCGCGGCATCCGACTTCGATTCCCCGTTTGCCGAAAATTCAGTTGCCTTTGAATTTGGGTATCCCCTTGAGCATGTATGCTTCTGTACTTGTTCTACATCAGACTTCTTCCGCAAACGGGCAAACGCTTTGACTCGGTGAATTTCGCGGCATTCGACTTCGATTCCCGGTTGCCGAAATTCAGTTGCCTTTGGATATCGGGTGACCCGTCTTGAGCATGTATGCTTCTGCTACTTGTTCTACATCAGACTTCTTCCGCAAACGGGGAAACGCTTTGACTCGGTGAATTTCGCGGCATTCCGACTTCGATTCCCCGTTTGCCGAAATTCAGTTGCCTTTGAATTTCGGGTGACCCCTCTTGAGCATGTATGCTTCTGCTACTTGTTCTACATCAGACTTCTTCCGCAAACGGGGAAAGCTTTGACTCGGTGAATTTCGCGGCATTCCGACTTCGATGTTCCGGTTGCCGAAATTCAGTTGCCTTTGAATTTCGGGTATCCCCTCTTGAGCATGTATGCTTCTGCTACTTGTTCTACATCAGACTTCTTCCGCAAACGGGGAAACGCTTTGACTCGGTGAATTTCGCGGCATTCCGACTTCGATTCCCCGTTTGCCGAAATTCAGTTGCCTTTGAATTTCGGGTGACCCTCTTGAGCATGTATGCTTCTGCTACTTGTTCTACATCAGACTTCTTCCGCAAACGGGGAAACGCTTTGACTCGGTGAATTTCGCGGCATTCCGACTTCGATTCCCCGTTTGCCGAAATTCAGTTGCCTTTGAATTTCGGGTGACCCCTCTTGAGCATGTATGCTTCTGCTACTTGTTCTACATCAGACTTCTTCCGCAAACGGGGAAACGCTTTGATCGGTGAATTCGCGGCATTCCGACTTCGATTCCCCGTTTGCCGAAATTCAGTTGCCTTTGAATTTCGGGTGACCCTCTTGAGCATGTATGCTTCTGCTACTTGTTCTACATCAGACTTCTTCCGCAAACGGGGGAAACGCTTTGACTCGGTGAATTTCGCGGCATTCCGACTTCGATTCCCGTTTGCCGAAATTCAGTTGCCTTTGAATTTGGGGATCCCTCTTGAGCATGTATGCTTCTGCTACTTGTTCTACATCAGACTTCTTCCGCAAAGGGGAAACGCTTTGACTCGGTGAATTTCGCGGCATTCCGACTTCGATTCCCCGTTTGCCGAAATTCAGTTGCCTTTGAATTTCGGTGACCCCTCTTGAGCATGTATGCTTCTGCTACTTGTTCTACATCAGACTTCTTCCCGCAAACGGGGAAACGCTTTGACTCGGTGAATTTGCGGCATTCCGACTTTCGATTCCCCGTTGCCGAAATTCAGTTGCCTTTGGATTTCGGTGAGCCCTCTTGAGCATGTATGCTTCCGCTACTTGTTCTACATCAGACTTTTTCCGCAAACGGGCAAACGCTTTAACTCGGTGAATTTCGCGGCATTCCGACTTCGATTCCCCGTTTGCCGAAATCAGTTGCCTTTGATTTCGGGTGATCCCTCTTGTGCATTATCTGCTTCTGCTACTTGTTCTACATCAGACTTCTTCCGCAAACGGGGAAACGCTTTGACTCGGTGAATTTCGCGGCATTCCGACTTCGATTCCCCGTTTGCCGAAATTCAGTTGCCTTTGAATTTCGGTGACCCCTCTTGAGCATGTATGCTTCTGCTACTTGTTCTACATCAGACTTCTTCCGCAAACGGGGGAACGCTTTGACTCGGTGAATTTCGCGGCATTCCGACTTCGATTCCCCGTTTGCGAAATTCAGTTGCCTTTGAATTTCAGGTGATCCCTCTTGAGCATGTATGCTTCTGCTACTTGTTCTACATCAGACTTCTTCCGCAAACGGGAAACGCTTTAACTCGGTGAATTTCGCGGCATTCCGACTTCGATTCCCCGTTTGCCAAATTCAGTTGCCTTTGAATTTCGGGTGACCCCTCTTGAGCATGTATGCTTCTGCTACTTGTTCTACATCAGACTTCTTCCGCAAACGGCGAAACGCTTTGACTCGGTGAGTTTCGCGGCATTCCGACTTCGATTCCCCGTTTGCCGAAATTCAGTTGCCTTTGAATTTCGGGTGATCCCTTTGAGCATGTATGCTTCTGCTACTTGTTCTACATCAGACTTCTTCCGCAAACGGGAAACGCTTTGACTCGGTGAATTTCGCGGCATTCCGACTTCGATTCCCCGTTTGCCGAAATTCAGTTGCCTTTGAATTTCGGGTGACCCCTCTTGAGCATGTATGCTTCTGCTACTTGTTCTACATCAGACTTCTTCCGCAAACGGGGGAACGCTTTCACTCGGTGAATTTCTGATGTAACCATATTATTCGATAGTTTCACCCGCATTTAACTAGTGTTTTGCATATGTTATTTATATAAAATGCCTTGATATTCTTTGTTTTATGTTTTGAAGGCATTTTTGGATGAAAGATGCAAAAAGGAGTAAATTGGAGGTAATTGGCAGATTTGACGTTCAGTCGGTATTTTGTGCAGAGCGTGAGTTCCAGAGATCGAAATGAAGTGATTCCAGTGGCATTAAAAAGCTAACATCCATACCTTTTTGGAAATGTAATGCAAGAAAAATAAAAAGAGAAAGATCATGGAAATCACATCCTTCAAAGTCAAATCTCGCAGTCTGCCAATGTTGACCTTTGCCCATTCAAAATTCAATATCTGGAGCTTCAAAGTCCAATTGATGCAAACTCAATTTGTTGGATTCCTTACTCAAAGATCTATAAACGCTCCAAATTTCAGCCAAAAACGATGTCATATGAGGGATATATGATTTTTCAAAGATGACAGCTGAATTCTGCCAGCAAGCAGGTTGCGTGAAGAAACGAATCCAAATTTCATCTAGAAGCATCCAAACCGACCAGCAATTTAGCTCCTCTAGTAAATATTCTAGAAGGTCAAGGAAGGCAGCCACCAACCTCAAGGCAGCCACCAACCTCAAGGCAGCCACCAACCTCAACCCAGCAGCCAGCAGCCAGCAGCCAGCAGCCTTCACACTACCACCATCTATTGATGTTCACACTTGAGCTTTGATATTTTCTTACTTACAATTTGTGTATAAATAGAGGGTGAGTAGAAGGAGGTAGAAAAAAAGAGGAAGAAGAAGGAAGAAACACAAACTCTCCTCTCTACAAATCAGAAATTATGTATTCTTTCATCTTTAGGAGTAGTTGTTCAATAGATATGCAAGGCTAAGCTCGTTTTCTTGGTTGCAAGGACACAACAAACCTTCGGATTTCAAGAACCGTGAGATTTATTCTTCCTTTTATTTTCAGTTTATGTTATGAATGAGTATGTTTGTTTTCCTATGCATATTTCCTATGATTGTTTATCTTAATTGCTAGAGCGGACTCTAAGTTATTATTGTGAACAATCTATTGCTAAGTTTGATATCAAAACCGGAGTTGTGGTATATAAACTTGTGAAGCAACTAAGCTTGATAATTGTAGCGGAACTACGTTATTAAACTTAGGGAGAACATTCGATCATAGCAACACAAATTGACAACTTGGTTGTTAAGATTAATGAATTTATCTGGATCTTAAGGCTGCCATTGGATTAAATCATTAGTGCGGACACTGTGATTGTTTGTTGGTTAGGGATAGTTATACGGCGGATCCGTTAATTAACCAATATTAAGAAAAGATAAAATTCATAATATAAACTGGATTTTCGTTTCAAGGATCGGTTCTAATTTCCGTTGGTGGATGTGTGCTTGCAACCAAGGTTTGTTTCTTGATATATTTCAGTTTCAATTGATTTTGTTTGCTAGTTTAATTTCTGCCATAGTTTAAATCATTTCAAATCAATCCCCCCAATTACATAACGTACAACATAAAATCTAACTTCAAACTTCCTCGTGGGATCGACCCCTTGCTTGCTCTATACTATCTTGTGTGTTTAAGCTAGGGTAATTAATTTGTGCGACCGCGACATCGCAACAAATTTTGGCGCCGTTGCCGGGGAACGAATTTTAGTTGATTCTTGTGCTTGTACTGTTATTTTTAGTTTCTGTGATTGTTATTTACATTTCTGAAAAAAAAAAAAAAAAAAAACAAAACAGAATTTTTGCTTGCGGTGTTACTGTTCACTTGCCGCAGCGGTACTGTTGAAGACAGAATTGTTTGTGGAATTAGGTTTTTAACCTTCATTTTCTGAAGTGAAACGACGTTCTGAACAAGACTAGTGGTATACCACTAGCCCCACCCCATCGAGGCCAAATTCTGCTGTTTTCTAAGGTTTTTAGGCAGTTTTAGTTTTCTAGCGTAGGATTTCATATAATTTGCATTATTTTTTTATTATTCGCTTGTGTGGTTGCTTTCTTTTGAGTTTTCTTAGCGATTGATGCCAGTAACCCGTTCTACTAATCAGAGTCTAGTGCAGGTTGATCTTGAAATAGAAAGCACTTTACGCAAGTTAAGAAAGGAAGTTCACCTCAACACCATGGCGGTTGCACGACAACAAACACTCAAGGAGCTTGCTGCTCCTAACGTGGAGAATCAACCATTGTGCATAAACATAGACAATAATGTAAACTTTGAGCTCAAATCTGGTTTTATACATTTGTTACCAACATTCAATGGTCTTGCAGGAGAAGATCCTCATACTCATCTCAAGGAGTTCCATATGGTTTGTGTTGGCATGAAACCGAATGGAGTTGATGAAGAACAAGTTAAGTTGAAAGCTTTCCCTTTCTCTTTAAAAGGGGCAGCAAAGGCATGGCTTTTCTCTATTCTCCCAGGATCTATTGGAACTTGGAATGCCATGAAGAAGATTTTCCTTGAGAAGTATTTCCCAGCATCTCGAGTTGCCAACATAAGGAAAGAAATATGTGGGATTCGGCAATCTCATGGAGAGACACTTTCAGAGTATTGGGAAAGATTTGAGCAATTGTGTATTCAATGCCCTCATCATCAAATACCCGATCAGCTACTCATTCAATATTTCTATGAAGGATTGATGCCTACTGACCGTAGTATCATTGATGCTGCAAGTGGAGGCGCATTGGTAGATAAGACACCTGAGGCTGCACGCCAATTGATCTCAAACATGGCAGCCAACTCAAACAATTTGGCACTCGTGGAGACTTCTCCAACAAACGAGTAAATGAGGTAAGTATTTCTAACCTTGAAAATAAAGTTAATGATCTTACTTCTCTTGTGCGTTCTTTGGCTTGTGGAAATGTGCAGCAGGTGAAAGTTTGTAGCATATGCTCCTCACAAGGACATGCTTCGAATATGTGCCCAACAATGCAAGAAGATTACATTGAACAAGCTCATGCAATTGATGGAGCATTCAACGGACAACCTCAGCGTAAGTATGATCCTTTTTCCCACACGTACAATCCTGGATGGAGAGATCATCCTAACCTACGATATGGGAACCAACCTCAACAAGGCAATCAAGGCCAACAATTCCATCCCAATGGATTTCAACCCCAACAGAATTATCAAGCAAGACAATCGTCATCCAATGATGATCTTCGTGAGATGATGAAAACTTTGGCTTCTAATACTGTTACTTTGCAACAAAATGTCATGTCTTTTCAACAGAAACAAGGTCAAGTATTCACAACTTGGAAAAGCAAATGGGGCAAGTAGCTTCAAGTGTGGGAAATTGGAAGCACAAATGAATGGAAAATTGCCCTCCCAAGCATTGAATCCAATAGAGCATGTTAGTGCGATCATGTTGCGAAGTGGGAAAGAAATTGAAGAGAAAGGTCAAAACAAATTGAGATGGAGGAAGAAGAAGAGATAGAAACTGAATTGAGTACAAAGAAGATACATCATCCTTCTCCTCCACAAACTGAAACAAAGACCAACACTCCAAAGGTAACTCCTCACTCAATGAATTCCAGTTTTACAACAATTCCACCCTTTCCCGTGAGTTCTTCTAGGTCAAAGAAAGAGGACAAGGAAAAAGAGATTCTAGAGGTTTTTAAGAAAGTAGAACTCAACATTCCTTTGCTTGATGCTATCAAGCAAATTCCCAAGTATGCCAAATTCTTGAAGGAGTTGTGTACTACCAAGAGAGCTTTCAAACTGAAAGGTCATGAAACGGTAAGTATGGGTGAAGTTGTATCTGCTGTTGTTCAAAAGAATCTGCCTTTGAAACAAAAAGACCCAGGTGCGTTTACTATCCCATGTGTTATTGGTAATGCTAGTTTTAAAAGAGCTTTATGCGATTTAGGTGCATCCATTAGTGTTATGCCTAAACATGTTTATGATTCTCTTAGTCTAGAGCCTTTGAATAAAACTAGTATTGTAATGCAACTTGCGGATCGTAGTTTTGTTTACCCACTTGGTGTGATAGAAGATGTCCTAGTCAAGATTGATAGTTTGGTTATTCCATGTGACTTTTATGTTCTTGATATGGAACATGATTCTTGTGATTCATCAACCAGCACTCCTATATTGTTTGGGAGACCATTCTTGAAAACTGCCAACACAAAGATTGATTGTGGTAAGGATACCTTGTCTATGGAGGTAGGAGATGAAAAAATTGAATTTAATTTTCATGATGCAATGACATATCCTTATAGCAATGTTTATTCTATCACATGTTATGACCAAGTTGATAAGTGTGTGCAGCCAGTTTGTGATTTTGATGATGAGTATGGATTAAGCATGGCTTTGAGCAATGACTATGATTTTACCAAGATAGAAGAGATGGAAAGGCATATATGTGTTCCCCAAAACATGCATGAATCAACATTGGATTTGCAAGCTTTGCAAATTGTCCTTCATGATGCAGGAGTCATTTATCCCATCACGGATAGTGAATGGGTGGCGCCTATCCTTTGGTGCCAAAAAGATTGGAATTACGATGGAAGAGATTCAAAATGATGCTTACGAGAATGCAAGGATTTACAAAGAAAAGACTAAGAATCTTCATGACCGAATGCTTATAAGAAAGGAGTTTCATGTTGGAGACAAAGTCCTTCTTTATCATTCGCGTTTGAAACTTTTTCCTGGAAAGTTACGCTCTCATTGGATTGGACCATTTGTTGTTTCTAATGTTTTTCCTTATGGTGCAGTTGAAATTACAAGTTTAGAAACTAACAACATACTCAAAGTCAATGGGCATCGTTTGAAACCTTTCTATGAAGGTTGGACGGCAGAACTCACCGCTTCTGCAGAGTTAGCTGAACCAATCTATGAAGAATGAGCATGCAATATGTCGAGCCAATGACATAAAACAAAAGCGCTTACTGGGAGGCAACCCAGCACAAAAAGAAAAAAAAATCAGATTTGCTTTCTTTTCCTTATCTTTTATTTTTCGTATTTTACTTTATCTTTGTCATTCTCTTATGTTCCTTTGCTTTTATTTCAACATTGAGGACAATGTTGTGTTTTAAGTGTGGGGGTATTGAGAGAATTTTGGTTTTCTTATTTTAATTTTCTTTGTTGTTCTTAAAAAAAAAAAAAAAAACACAAATTTTGATCTTTTTAACTCCCATTGGTTTTTGAGAATATGAGTATTATGTATGAGAATTAATTGAGATAGATGAAGATATAAATCAAATGAAGGAGTATGCATGCAAATTTTAAGGTTTAATTGGTTTAGGGATTGACTTTGAGAATATGCCATGTTGACTTTATAGTGTTATACAAATGCAAGCTTTGAGCCTTCAAAATTATATTCTTTGAGTGTGCATTCTTTCAATGATAAGTATCTCTAGAACTTGCTTCATATCTTATTGAGATTATATCCCATTACAAATATACATGAAGATGATAAAGGCATTAGGAATTTTAACCCCTCAAGCCAAAAGCCAACCTAAAGCATATTATCCTTAGTGAACCCGTTTTGAGCTTGGTTATCTTTTTTTGCTTTATCCATGTATAAGCCTTAACTTTATATATGTTTTTCTTTTCCCCTGGCCAAGGATTAGTAGAGCATATACTTGTAATATTTATGGAATTATGGTTGGAAATTATATGAAAACAAAGAAGTGATGCTTGATAAAAAATGGGCAAAGTTGCCAAGAAAAAAAAAGAAAAGAAAAAAAGAAAAAAAAAGTATTCCTTTATATTCTTAAGGTTTTATGTTGAAAGAGCTTGAAATCAAAAGGAGTTAAGCATTTGTGATTAAAGATGAAAAATTTATGAGCTTTGATGGAATATCTTGTTTGAAGTATCATTTTTCAAAATGCTCTACTTTCATTGGTTTGAACCTTTCCTTTTACTTTCTTTTACCTCACCTTAACCTCAGCCCCATTACAACCGGAAATAAGACCTTTTGATTCATGTAATACTTGTAATAAGTTGCTAATGGAGATGAGATTGAAAAGCAAGCTTATGTAGAACATACTCTTTGATTGAATTTGAGAGATTTAAACACATAAACCCTAAACACATGAGTGTTGGAGTGTATATCAATGAGAGGACCTATCACTTTGGCATGGCATAGATTTCATTTAAATCCAGACGATTGATTGAGTTTTGAAGTTTGCATGTAAATAAATTCATGAGAATTATATTATTTATCCTTCATGATTGTATTCTTGTTTATAATGCTTGTACTCTTAGACATTGATGGGAGATTAAGAATTGATCATAGTTATTTTCAATTTAATTTTATTTATCCTTTCTCGAGGACGAGCAAGAGCTAAGTGTGGGGGTATTTGATGTAACCATATTATTCGATAGTTTCACCCGCATTTAACTAGTGTTTTGCATATGTTATTTATATAAAATGCCTTGATATTCTTTGTTTTATGTTTTGAAGGCATTTTTGGATGAAAGATGCAAAAAGGAGTAAATTGGAGGTAATTGGCAGATTTGACGTTCAGTCGGTATTTTGTGCAGAGCGTGAGTTCCAGAGATCGAAATGAAGTGATTCCAGTGGCATTAAAAAGCTAACATCCATACCTTTTTGGAAATGTAATGCAAGAAAAATAAAAAGAGAAAGATCATGGAAATCACATCCTTCAAAGTCAAATCTCGCAGTCTGCCAATGTTGACCTTTGCCCATTCAAAATTCAATATCTGGAGCTTCAAAAGTCCAATTGATGCAAACTCAATTTTGTTGGATTCCTTACTCAAAGATCTATAAACGCTCCAAATTGCAGCCAAAAACGATGTCATATGAGGGATATATGATTTTTCAAAGATGACAGCTGAATTCTGCCAGCAAGCAGGTTGCGTGAAGAAACGAATCCAAATTTCATCTAGAAGCATCCAAACCGACCAGCAATTTAGCTCCTCTAGTAAATATTCTAGAAGGTCAAGGAAGGCAGCCACCAACCTCAAGGCAGCCACCAACCTCATGGCAGCCACCAACCTCAACCCAGCAGCCAGCAGCCAGCAGCCAGCAGCCAGCAGCCTTCACACTACCACCATCTATTGATGTTCACACTTGAGCTTTGATATTTTCTTACTTACAATTTGTGTATAAATAGAGGGTGAGTAGAAGGAGGTAGAAAGAAAAGAGAAAGAAGAAGGAAGAAACACAAACTCTCCTCTCTACAAATCAGAAATTATGTATTCTTTCATCTTTAGGAGTAGTTGTTCAATAGGTATGCAAGGCTAAGCTCGTTTTCTTGGTTGCAAGGACACAACAAACCTTCGGATTTCAAGAACCGTGAGATTTATTCTTCCTTTTATTTCAGTTTATGTTATGAATGAGTATGTTTTGTTTTCCTATGCATATTTCCTATGATTGTTTATCTTAATTGCTAGAGCGGACTCTAAATTATTATTGTGAACAATCTATTGCTAAGTTTGATATCAAAACCGGAGTTGTGGTATATAAACTTGTGAAGCAACTAAGCTTGATAATTGTAGCGGAACTACGTTATTAAACTTAGGGAGAACATTCGATCATAGCAACACAAATTGACAACTTGGTTGTTAAGATTAATGAATTTATCTGGATCTTAAGGCTGCCATTGGATTAAATCATTAGTGCGGACACTGTGATTGTTTGTTGGTTAGGGATAGTTATACGGCGGATCCGTTAATTAACCAATATTAAGAAAGATAAATTCATAATATAAACTGGAGTTTCGTTTCAAGGATCGGTTCTAATTTCCGTTGGTGGATGTGTGCTTGCAACCAAGGTTTGTTTTTCTTGATATATTTCAGTTTCAATTGATTTTGTTTTGCTAGTTTTTTTTCTGCCATAGTTTAAATCATTTCAAATCAATCCCCCCCAATTACATAACGTACAACATAAAAATCTAACTTCAAACTTCCTCGTGGGATCGACCCCTTGCTTGCTCTATACTATCTTGTGTGTTTTAAGCTAGGGTAATTAATTTGTGCGACCGCGACATCGCAACAATTTCGATGCATTCCGACTTCGATTCCCCGTTTGCCGAAATTCAGTTGCCTTTGGATTTCGGGTGACCCCTCTTGAGCATGTATGCTTCTGCTACTTGTTCTACATCAGACTTCTTCCGCAAACGGGGAAACGCTTTGCCTCGGTGAGTTTCGCGGCATTCCGACTTCGATTCCCCGGTTGCCGAAATTCAGTTGCCTTTGAATTTCGGGTGACCCCTCTTGAGCATGTATGCTTCTGCTACTTGTTCTACATCAGACTTCTTCCGCAAACGGGGAAACGCTTTGACTCGGTGACTTTCGCAGCATTCCGACTTCGATTCCCCGGTTGCCGAAATTCAGTTGCCTTTGATTTCGGGTGATCCCTCTTGAGCATGTATGCTTCCGCTACTTGTTCTACATCAGACTTTTTCCGCAAACGGGCAAACGCTTTAAATCGGTGAATTTCGCGGCATTCCGACTTCGATACCCCGGTTATCGAAATGCATTTGCCTTTGGATTTCGGGTGATGCCTCTTGTGCATGTATGCTTCTGCTACTTGTTCTACATAAGACTTCTTCCGCAAACGGGGAAACGCTTTGACTCGGTGAATTTCGCGGCATTCCGACTTCGATTCCCCGTTTGCCGAAATTCAGTTGCCTTTGAATTTCGGTGACCCCTCTTGACCATGTATGCTTCTGCTACTTGTTCTATATCAGACTCTTCTTCCGCAAACGGGGAACGCTTTGACTCGGTGAATTTCGCGCATTCCGACTTCGATTCCCCGTTTGCCGAAATTCAGTTGCCTTGGATTTCGGTGACCCTCTTGACATGTATGCTCTGCTACTTGTTCTACATCAGACTTCTTCCGCAAACGGGAAACGCTTTGCCACGGTGAGTTTCGCGACATTCCGACTTCGATTCCCCGTTACCGAAATTCAGTTGCCTTTGAATTTCGGGTGCCCCTCTTGAGCATGTATGCTTCTGCTACTTGTTCTACATCAGACTTCGATGCCCCGTTGCCGAAATTCAGTTGGCTTTGAATTTCGGGTGACCC
>JANKYH010001210.1:0-19011 GCA_027475595.1 Populus davidiana x Populus alba var. pyramidalis | reverse complement strand
TTTATTATTTTATATGTGGGGACCCAAAAAGTGGGTTACAACAGTTGCCCCCCTCTTTACAATGCTTACGGAGCAAAGATTTGTGCATAGTAAGTGTTGTAAAGATAAAACAAAGTTGGTTTTCCGAAACAGTTCGTCTTAAAAATTTGATTGACCTAAAACTTCAATTGGACCAAAGTCCTGTGTGTGGTTGGGCTAACTGAGATTCCTTTCACCAATCCCCTTTAACCAGAACCAAAATATTATGTGTGTGTGGTTAGGATAGATGAGATCTTTTCGCTAATCCCCTCTAACGAGAACCAAAAAAACTGTGTGGGTGGGATAGACTGAGATTCCTTCGGCAATCCCCTCTAACCAAACCAAACCAAAATCTGTGTGTTTAGCTCGGTCAACCTGAAAATCATATGGAGATTCCCTTTAACAAAGCTACATGAGATCCCATCTGGCAACCTCATTTAACCAAAACAAAAGAAATGTGAAAAAAAAACGGGGTCATATAATGGGTGACCTACCCAGGTGGAAAGAATGAAAAAAACGTTCTCATTATGATGGGTGACCTACCCAAAAAAAAAGGAAAGAATATGAAGTGTGGTCTCATTGTAATGGGTGACCTACCCAGATAAAGAAACATGGAGAAATGGATGGCGAGGCTTAAACGCACACTCGAAAAGATGTAGGGTTAGAAAAACGCACTACCAAAGGAGTTGAGGGCTCAAAGGCGCACTCAAAATGGAGGGGAGGGCTCAAAGGCACACTCAAAGGAGGTAGGGTAGAAAACGCACTACCAAAGGGAATGAGGGCTCAAATGCGCACCAAAATGGAGGTGAGGGCTCAAAGGCGCACTCAACGGAGGTAGGGTTAAAGAAAACGCACTACCGAAAGGAGAGGGCTCAAAGGCGCACTCAAAATGGAGGTGAGGGTCCAAAGGCGCACTAAATGGAGGTAGGGTTAGAAAACGCACTACCAAGGGATGAGGCTCAAATGCGCACTCAAAATGGAGTGAGGGCTCAAAGGCGCACTCAAAAGGAGGTAGGGTTAGAAAACGCACTACCGAAAGGATGAGGGCTCAAAGGCGCACTCAAAATGGAGGTGAGGGCTCAAAGGCGCACTCAAAAGGAGGTAGGGTTGAAAACGCACTACCCTAGGGATGAGGGCTCAAAGGCGCACTCAAAATGGAGGTGAGGGCTCAAAGGCGCACTCAAATGGAGTAGGGTTAGAAAACACACTACCCAAAAGTTGATGTTGAAACAATGATTGTCAATGTTGAAAGCAAATGCATTATGATTGATATGCATGTATACTTACCTGAGAAATATAGGCCCCCATTTCTTCATGGTGTCTTTCTTTTCTCTCAAAAGTTGTAGTGTTGGTAGTAAACTTTGATGGCTTTTCCACTTTTGCTTACTCGGGTTACATATTGTGATCTTGACCTCTGGGAAGGGTTGATGTCATCATACATCTTTGTCCTTCACCCTTTATCTCAAGAGTTACCAATTTTGCTCGACATTTTCCTTAGAACAGGAATCATGGAGCCAGCCCTACCATGTGTTTTTTATTGCCCCCCAGCTTGATCATTGCCCCCAAGTGTTCAACTTGGGTTTAGTTTGGGTGAGGATATGTGAAGTAAGTTTGGGTTTTTTGTACAATGAAATGTTTTCATGTAAAAATTTTGGAACTTCCAAGTTATTCCAATCATAAAACTGATTTTGATATTGGTTCAAAAATAAACTTGTTCTCAAAAATTCAAGTGATCCTATGGACAGGTTTCTTGAAGTGATGAAAGCCTTTGCTTTTGCTTAAAGATGAAGTGACATCTGGTTGGTCACAAAAGGTTTAAATTTCAATTTGAGGGTTATTGAGAACGAATTGATTCAAAGCATTTATTTATTTGCATGATAGTGATTTGACCCGCACGAGAAAGCACTGCATATCGATCCAGATTGCTTGCCTTGATCAGAAAGGGCTTATTCAGGTATGTAATGTAGGCTTTGGCTATTGGTTATGAAGAAAATGGACATGTTACAGGCTCAAAAGGTGTTTAAGGGGATTTCAAGACTAAGGATCATTGTACTTGTTTCCTGACCTTTGTCTTTTGGATTTGTTTTTTTTCAAAATAGTCTTCATGCCCCCCAGTGTCGGGTTTGGGTTTTCTCTTTGTTTTCTTCGTTTTGTTTCGTTGAGCACAATCATATCAGTTGTTTGTATGAGAAGCTCAAATCTTTTAGATCCTTTAGATCTTCATCTTTTCTTTTCTTAACCAATCACTGCTTCATTTAGATGATAATGAAGATTAAAAATTACATGATCAAATCCAGCACCCATCTTCACTGCTTTGTCTGGATGATAAAAGCAACAAAACTCTCTTATTTTGCCCCCAGTGTGAGGTGTGATCCTAGTCAAGGTTATTTCCAAAAAACATTACTAGGCTCAAAATGGGACTGCAATGGATATTTTTTAGCCTTGTGAAAGGATTATCAAAGATGGCCTTTCCTCTCTCAAACTCATACATTGAGGATCGATAGGTGTTGCTTTCATGCGCGTATGCCAAATGATTTATTCAGTCAATAAAACTCAGCTTTTGAGTCACCTCATAGTGTTGTTTATCTTTGTTGTCTTTTTTCTTTCAAGTTTTTTTTAGGTATATGTATACCTATTTAAGGAAACACTTGAATTTCCAAGATGCATTTGTTTTGGACAAATATCAACATGATTTTTGTTTTTGTACTCACTTTGGAGGTCCCAAAAAATATCCTTGAAAACATATGAGATTAATGTATAGGTTTGGAAGAAAGAAAAAAAAAGAAAAGGATTCTTCATGTTGTAGTGTGGTGAGCAAATTTACGCTCAAAATGTATTTTACATGTAATAACAAAAAGAAGAGTGTGATGTGAACACAGAAAACACATGATCTTATTCATAAGAAAAACTCGTTAACAGAAAAAGTCTATTTCAAAAGCATTAACAAAAGGCAATAACAAGGCAGGCTTCATTCCTCTATTTTGGCGAATCTGCTCAAAGGCTAACCTCCTCTCAAAAGTTCTGTGTAGAGGACTCAAAGACAATGCGGAACAACACCACGGTCAAAATTTGAGTTCTACAAAAACCGGGTATTTTAATACCGAATTTATTTTTTTTACGATGTAAAATACAGACCGATATTAAGCAAAATTGATAAAAACATGTGTTGGAAAAATTGTAAAAAATAAAAATAAAAATAAAAAAATTGAAATGGGCCGGACCGACCCATTTCAGTGGGCTGGGCCGAACCGGCCCAAACTAAATGGGCTGGTTACTGTGCATAAGCACAGTAACCAGCCTCCATCAGTTGCAGAACGTGAATTAATTCACGTTCTGCATGAAAATAAAGAAGGCAGTTGCAAAGGGCGAAGGAGACGGGGCAAGGTTGTTTACCTGTGGTGGCGTCGTGGCGGTGCTGCTGGCGGCGACGGTGGCGGAGGCGCAGTGGCCGGCGGGTTTTTCTTCTCCTTCTTCCTCTGTTTTTTTTTTTTCTTTTCTTCTGTTTCTGTTTTTTTTTCTTTTCTTTTCTTTTCTTCTCTTCTCTCTTCTTTTCTCTCTTCCTTCTCTCTTCTTCTCCCCTCTCTCGTCCTCCTTTTCTCCTCTTCCTCCCCTGTTTTTATAGGCGAAAAAACAGGGGGGGGGGGACGTCATGGTGGTGGCCGGTGTGCTGCCGCCCGTCCAACGCCCGTCCAACGCGTGGAAAGTGGTCGGCAAGTGGTGTCCTTGTTTCGGCGTCTTTTGAGCAAAAGAGGGAAAGTAATTAGGCGAAAAGGGGAAGAAAAAAAATCTTCTTCTTCCCCTGCCTCGTGTGTCCAGGGGAAGAAGAAGAGCTACAGTGCCGTCAAAACGGCACCGTTTTGGGCTTATGTTTTTTTTTTTTTTTTTTTTTTTTGTTTTTTGTTTTTTTTGCAACAGTGAATGAAACGGCGCCGTTTTGGTCAAAACGCGCCGTTTCATTTAAAAGGAAAAAGGCGCCAAAAGAATCAGATTCAATTTCGGCCCTCCATTTGCGCGCGTTTTACAATTTAGTCCTTGGTCTCGGATTTCTTCATTCAGTCCCTAATTGGCCATTAAACCTCAATTTTTATGCAATTAAGCCCCTGATTTGACCAATTTAACTTCCAAAAATTATAATTTGACCCCAGAAATTAATTTCTTCTAATTAAAGCCCAAATTAACTCCAAAATCAATTTGTTGCAATTAAAATCTCCATAAATTCAATTAAACCTTCAATAAAATTTAATTGAGTCCATAAACTTCTGATTTTGCATTTTTCTTCCACAAATTGAATTTTCTTTATCATCGGGGCTCTCATCAGTTAATGATATACTGTCAAAAAATAATTTTTATATTTTTGAAAATCCTCAAACAATTTTTTTTTTTTAGCATGTTTATGGCGCTCTGGCATTTTTCACTGTTATATTTTTTTTGTAATATATTTTTTTTGAATGTTTTTGTATTTTATTATTTTATATGTGGGGACCCAAAAATGGGTTACAACATTTCTATTGAAATATCATGTATATAAGAGTGGGAATATATTAACAGCACTTGTGTTAATGTTACCCTAAAGGATTTATAGGCTTTTTTCTTGTGATATGAGTAGAAAAGAATAAGTTCATTCAATAATCACATATTATGCTTGGGGACTAGATTTAGGTATAGTTGAACTAGGATAATGTTTTTGGTTTGATCTCTCTACTCCTACACTCTTTGTTTTATTATTTGGATTTTATCTTACAAGTTCATTATCTTTATGCATTACTTATCTAGTACTTGTTTCCATTAATATTAGTTTTCTCTATAAGTTTTTTTTTTTTTTTATCAAGGCTTATTCATCCTTTATAAAACTACAAACATAACTCTTGGTCCTGTATTTGGTATAAGACTTAAATAAAATATTATAACCAATAAGTCTAAGGCATTTTGGTTTAATGGCTGTAATTATATTTATTAGAATTATAGGAGGAGATTTTATTTGCTTTCACATGATCTTAACATGTGAGATGTTGAAAATAGCTTTAAGATTCCCAATAAGACCATAGAATGTGTGAATACTAGAGAACCCATTAAGAAACTTCATGATCCCAAAAGGATAAACGTGTTTTTAACACTAAGGATCTTAATTTCTTTTTATATGTGATATTAAATTTTAGTAGGGTCTTCACTCTCACCATGATTCATAGTATATGGAGAAATTTGAAGATAACTTATAAAATAAAACAACTCAAGTCAAAGAATCCAAACCAACACTATTGTATGTGATTTTAATATGTTTTAAAAGAAGTATGATAAATGGAATAAAGAGATGAGTATGGGTTTTGTGAATGGTTTATAAAAAATCATTAAGAAATCCAAGATTTTTAGTAAGATTTTGAGATATTTACCTAGACTTTGAGATCTTAAAATGTAAATTATTGATAAGTTAAATAATTTGAAGATACTCAAATATGATGAGCTTCTTGGATATCTCAATACCCATTAGTTCAAGGTAGATAAAAAGACACTTGACATAAAGAAAAAAGATATTGCACTCTAAACTAAACATAATAATAATAATGAATAAGAAGTTACTCTTATTATTAGGAAGTTCAAAAGTACACTAAAAAAAGAAATTTCTTAGAAGACAAACACATAAAGACTGATTTCCTTAACAATAGGATATCAAAAGGCCAAAACATGAAGTAATTGAAAGTCATTTGAAACAGTTTTATCTAAATGGAAACAATGATCAATCTAAATTTAAAAAAATGAGTCAATCTTTGTATAATGATGAAATATGACAATATTAACACCTTAAAGGAATAATGTCTTATAACAAAAAGGTAATGAGCTAAATAATCTTAATAATGATATATCTCATGAATATTTTATAATACTTTTAAAAAGGTGTATAATAAGTTGAAAAACATGTATAAAATAATTTAGCTCTAAAAAAATTTGATCTTAATTTCAAAATGACTTGAGGATTTATATATATAGAAAAGGATACATTGTTTGAAAGTTGTGAGCTTTTTGGAAAAAAAAAAGTATTTGTTCATATCTTTACTTCTTGTTATGACATTTCAAAATATAAAATTTTGATTTTAAAAATAAACGTTAAAGATTGGACTTCAACTTTGACAAGTTTATACAAGATAGAGATATTTTCAAGGAAACAAATATTTGTTTTCAAAATGAGTATTTTAGGTTATAAATCCTTAAAAAAAAAAAGTTTTATAAAAGCCTCAATATATATTCATCTAATACTTCTAGTTCTTTTATTACTTTTAACAATCATGAAAAAAAGAAGTTATTTATCTCAATCTTAAAGGATGAAGAAAAATGAAATTTCAATTAAAACTGCATACATACCTAATGTTACATCAACTAACTTTTATAGACCTAAACAATTTGAATAAATTTGTTTTTGTAAGAAACAAGTTTTAAGCTCACTATTTTCTCTCAAAACAGTGAATGATGTTTTATATTACATAGTTATAGTAAAGTTAAAGTGCATAACATGTGTAATATTAATGACTTTTTTATCATTGAACTTGCTTTGCTTGTTAATGGTTTGAACTATAACTTGCTTTATATTAGATGATAAAAATAATAGAGTTATCTTTGAAATTATGTTTTATTTATTTATTATGATGAATAAAGAAGATAACATAATTTTTTTTATTAAGAAAATATTAAATTACATATATATTATTGATATCATGATATATCTAATTAAGATGTCAAGTATTTTGATGTTATATTAGAAATTCCTTAGACATTGTATAGGAAGTTTGAAAGTGTAAACATGCATTTGATCTCAAAACTTGCTAAAATGATCTTGTTAATAGACTTCTAAATAACAAAGGGCATGATTTCATTAATAAAAACTCTTAAACTACTTTATTCAGACTTGTTTTAGATTGGTAAAAACTATTAGTCTTGATGGTTAGTTATGCTTTTATTATAGTTGATTATTATACTTAGATATTCTTAGATATTATCTTATATAAAAAGATGAGACAATCAATTTTTTCTCATTTTTTTAGAAACATGTTCAAACAAAAGTGTTTTACAATTTAAAATTTTTTAAACGATCATGATGTAGAGTTCAACCACTTTGCTTTTAAAATACTTATCAAGAAAACGATTTTAAACATAATTTTCCAACTCTTATAAGTTGTTTGAACCAATTCTCTAGTGTAATTGAATTCAATTATAGTGTTTAATTTGAATTCAATTGATAAAATAAGTTGAATTCACATGTTAGGAAGAGATAGAATTCAATTCATTTTATTTTTTATATTACATTCATCATCTTCATCTTATTCTTTCAATAGTCTCTAAAAAAAAAGATGGGTAGATTCTTATTTTGAAAAGGCTAGTTTTAACATTAATTTCTCTTCTTTAATGTAGTGAATTAGAAGGGTTGTGATGCAAGAATGTTTTTAGAAAAAACATATATTTTCCTATTCTTTATTATGATTTTTTTTCCTATTTAAAAGTAATATCATTCCTATTCAATTTAGGGTTTTCTAGTTTTTTTTCTATATAAAAGGTTATAATAGTTTTTTTTTTACAAGTGAAGACATGAATGAATAAAACTAAGTATTTTGAGAGTCACTATATACTTATGGTGATTTTTATCTTCGAGGGTTTTGACATATAATAAACCCTTTTATCTTTCGCTTCCACCCACATCAAGTTGGTTTCTGGTTTACTTTTACACCATTTTTAAAAACTGAATTCTATTTGGAATCCAAATTTAGACATTGAAAATGGTTCTAAATATGAGATTTCATTAGAATATCTAAATTGAATTCAATCCAAATGGTTTCAAATATGTTGTTAAGACTCCTTAACAAAATGATGTTGCTTTAAGAGATTCCTGGAACCATGATAAATAATTTTAGTCTTCTAAGATATTTTTGAACCAAAATGGTGACCTTATGTTTTGTTTCAAACTGTGTTTTTATTAGACTTGCCTTATATAATACTCTTAATGATTTTAAAAATGAAAGAAAAACCAAATATTTTATATTTTAGTGTTTTTAGATCAAAATATTTTATCTTGAACACCAAAGAAAACTTTGATTTCAAATCTAATGAAGGTATATATTTTTTAATTTTCTTGTATTAAAGTAAGAAACGTTGTCAATCCAAAATATATGTAGTAATTAGTTCATAACCAATTTGTTTTTGACATAAACAAAATGTTTTGGTTTTGCTAATGTTTTTTCTAGTATGAAAAGTTTTTTAAATTGTGTGAGGATTGACCTGATATGACTTGGTCAATTTGCCGGGTCCAAAGACAACCCAAATGACCAGTAAAAATATAGTTTGACTTAAAATAAAAATTCAATATGAGATTTTTTATATTTAAATACTGAAACGATAATATATTTGATTCATTTGAGTCAATCAAATGATCCAGTCAATCCTCAAATCGGGTTATAAGATCATGATAACCATATAGAAAAACAAATTATGAAATCCAATTTCTAATAAACTCAATATTGAATGATGAAATTGAAAAAAAAAAACAATTAAAAAAACAAAAAAAAATCCAAGTCAACCCGGATTAGCATACTAAACTTCCTTTCTCTTTTGATTTGTTAATGTAAAAGTTGGTTATCTTATGCAATTAGATTTGGATACGAGTTGATGCTATTAACCCCCCCCCCTCCTTTTTTTTTTTTTTTTTGAATTTGGAGAGTTGCCTTATCCTTCAAATAATGTACGAGTTTGGCTTTTTTTTTTGTGTGTCTGATGATTAAGAAAAATATTATTATTTAGTCCTTATGTTTCTAATCTAATGAAATAATTAGTTGATCCCTTTATTTAAAGAAACCTACTATTAAATCCTATGTTTTTAATATTTGATTGTACCTAGGTCCTTGAGATGGTTTTTTTATTATAGTTAAATTGTTTTTCCACCTAGCTGTTCTTCATTTGTAATAAAAACTTTCAATCTTAAAAATTAAAATATATTTAAAAGGTAATTTAGAAAAAATTTAAAAGTAATAGTAAACTTTAATTAAGAGACTAAATTATGTATTTTTTTTTTAAATAAAGGGACTAACTTTTAAAATGATAGGAATACAAGGACTAAATTATAATTTACTCTTTAAAAATAGTTGTGTTATGTATTACAATTAAGTACTGTTTGTTATTGTAGTAATAATTATTTTTTAAAGTGTTTTTTACTTGAAAATACATTAAATAATATATTTTTTTATTTTCAAAAATTTATTTTTGACATCAATGCATCAAAATGGTCTAAAATTATCCAAAACAAATTTAAAAAAAAAATAAAAAAAAATAATTTTTTTGCAAATACAGTCCAATCACGTAGCCAAATAAGGTCTTAGTTGTTGGACTGATAGATTTTAAACAAATTATTATATGCATCGTTAGTTCAAGGTATTTAATTAATAAAATAAAGCATTAGTATTTTATTTAATTAATACATTTAATATTGTAAATTTGAAATTAGTCTTGTAGTTTTTCGTTCTAAAATAAAATCTCTAAAATTGGATGCGATTTAGGAACCTAGATTGGGTGTAGAGTTCCTCGATAAAACAACACTTAAATAGTCTATTTTAATGCTTTTGGCTTTTTTATTATATATATAAATATGCAGGAATGACTTTTCTTTGATTAAAAAAAATATTTTAGCTCTTTATTTGGCTATCCTTTCAAGGCTACATAATCAGAAGGAAAAAGTTAAAAAATATTTTAATATTTTAATTTTAGCTCTTTATTTTTATCTTTAATTGGAGATGCCCTAACACTTGCTTTAAGAACCTATTTGATTATATGGTAGAGATTTTTTTTAAATATATTAAAATAATATTTTTTATTTTTTAAAATTTATTCTTGATACTAGAACATGAAAATAATCTAAAAAGTTAAAAAAATATATTATTTTAAAAATAAGAAAATTAAGAATTTGAAAAAAAAAAAAACGATTCAATCAAACAGGTGCTGACAAAAACACGCGTGGCCGCCATTTTACAGAGAACCAACCAAAAACGATGCCGGACTTTGACTATATATTCTATATTGTCGGTCATATATGACATCCAAGCAAGAAACATTGCAACGCTCAAAACCCAGTCGTAGTCTTTCATATGCTAAGATATTTGCATAGCCACCAAAAACACAAAAGTTGGATAATACAAAATTTAAGCGATGATTGGGCAAGGATAAAGGTATTTAACGACGTAAAAACATGCAGTAATAGTCAAGCAACAGATTCTTAAAACGGGCTTTCGTTGTAACTGTATTTTGAATTGTTTTTACAATTTCATCATTTCTAGTTTCTTAACTATTTTTTTTTAATTGTAAATATTAAAGTTAGTTTATTTATTTTTCAATTAATTTCTAAAATTTTAAATTTAACGACCCAATAAATCTTTAATTTTTAGTGATCATAAAATTTATTACACTCAAATTAATAATTTTTTAAAATACACTCAGGATCTAAACAGTAAAAGAATTTTTAATATTGGAAGATGCATCACACTTAATTTTTATCTTGTTATATTAAAAGTAAATTTGAAATTCTACTGGTGACCCTCAGATGTCTGGGAGAGTAAAAAATACAAAAAGAATAGTTGAAGTCAAAATAAAGAAACAAATTTTATTGTGGTGTCCCAATCGCAGCCAGACACACAATATATAATAACGGGATAGACATTGACACATCTTTATCAAATCCATATCTACTCTCTATCTTATGCATATCCAAAAGGCAACCGCTCATTCATTGATAAATAAATAAATAAAAGATACAATCCTGATTTTGCCCCTACATCTTATAATAAAAAGGTGAATTTCCTCTGTGTGCTCCATTTGGTTAATTTCCCCGTGGTTGAGAAGATGACAATCAATTGATAATGAATTTGTTGTTTTTTTAAAGGTATGTTTGGAAGTTTAATGGTAGTTGTTTTTTAAAATATTTTTTTGTGTTAAAATATATTAAAATATATTTTTTTAAAATATCTTTTAGATTAGCATATGAAAACGATATAAAACATATAAAAAATTTAATTTTTATCAAAAAAATAAATTTGTTAGAAACATGAATTGACCTGCGTTTCTAAACATACTAGTTTCATGCATCACAACTTTTAAAGCTAATTACAAGAAATTTAGAAGTGTAATAGCTGTTTATAACAAGAATTAAGTGTTTTTTTTACTGAAATAAATTAAAATAATATTTTTTTTTTTTAAATAATTTTAATATTAATATATCAAAAATATCTAAACACACCATATATATATATAGCTAGTAAACTATAATGTTGGCTAATGGTACACGTATGAATTGGAAGTCAACATTGCACATTATAAATTGTAAATAAGCTAGACGTTGATGGCTTAAATTCATATTTTATAATCATTAAAAACTCGAACCCCTCTAATCTAAAGAAAAAAAACAAAGTAATTACTGTATTATTTTGATAATTCGGCAAACCAACGTAGGAATTTGGTAGGAAATATCTAAAAAAGTCCATCCAAAGAGATATTAGACACTTGCCATCAAATTTTATTAATATAAAAATACAAAACTTTGATAATTCTACATAAAAGTTTATTAAAATTAAATAAAAATAAAAGCAAGATGGCACATAACACAAATAAAAAAAAGTTAATAACCCACATTTAAAAAAAATATAATTATATTTATTTTTGTGTTTAAAAAATATTTTTAATTTTTAAATTATTTTAATAATAATAAAATATTATTTTAATATATTTTAAATAAAAAATATAAAAAAAAACAAGTATTACTGTAATCTCAAATACTATTAAAGTGAGAGAAATTAATTTCCTCCCTCACAATATGCATGAAATAGATGAAAATACAAGGCCATTATTGGAATTACTTGGGACCTTTTGCTACACAAAATTTATCTCAATACATATATTATTTTTGAAAAAAAAAGAAAAAAAAAAGAGAGAGAAAAGAACGGCTGCCAAATTTTCCCAAGTAGAACGAAGCTTGAGTTTCTTTTACTTTTCCTTTTCCAATTCCCTCAAATAAATAAAAAAGAAAAAGAAAAGAGAAAAGGCTATTCCCTTTCCTTTTGCTTTCAAAAACTTTCACGAAAAGAGTATCATCTCTCTCTCTAACAGATTCAGATCCATCTCGCTAACGTTTAGACTATTATCCTGCCAAGAGTAGTTAGTAAGTCACTCTCTCTCTCTCTTCTCCAGATTTTATTTACCTTTATTATTTTAAACAGATAATTTTCTATCAATCATTTTATCTCCTTGAATTAGATCTTCGGTGATCATGGTAATGTGCTTCATTTTAAGATTGTTGTTGACTTTCTTAATATTTTGTTATTAATTTTCTTGTAATTTGTTTTAATTGTAGAAGTAGATTAATTAATTAATGGTGGCGTGTTTTGATCATTTATTGTAAGCAAATTGGTTTTAATTCCTTAACCTGCAAGTGATATAAGAACATGTATTGTCTGTCTTCAGTCTTTCTTCTTGCCCACTTATGGTCTAAAGCGGTGGAGATTGAAGTTACGTGGAAGGCACTCTCTTCTACAGCCGCCGCCTGTTGTGTATGTGAAGTCATTGTTTTTGGCTATTACTTGCTTCTATAGCTAAAAAAGCAAAATTTGGGAACTTCTTGGTTATTTCTTTCGTTACCGAGTCCACTTTTTTCTGCCTTTCTTTAATTGAATTCAGGAAATATTAAAGGGTTTTGTGTTTCGCTTTTTTCTTTGGGTTTATATTTGTGTTTCTGAAGTGGGTTTTGAATAAAGAATTCAAGTCAGAGAGTTGGGTTTCTTTTGGTTCATTTTTGGTTCTTGGTTATCAATAATTTGTGGAGAAGAGAAGTGGTTTTTTTCTTAATTATTGGGGTTTATTGTAGATAAATTAAGTTGATGGGGGGCAAAAGTTCAAGGCAAGCCAATTGGAGTTCGAATCCATCTTCATGGGATGCCTATCAAGAATCATCACATAGTCAAGAAATTTATAATCATTCACCACCACCACCACCACCACCACAGCAACCTTATGCATCACAACAATCATTTGGGTCGCATCAGCATTATTCTTCCTCTCAAAACTACGGGGGTGGCGACGACAGAAGAAGGCTCGATAGGAAGTATTCAAGGATTGCAGATGATTACAAATCATTACATCAGGTAATTTAACATGCTGTGGTTTTTATGTGGATTTTGGTTTTCTGTCAGATAAGCAGCATTAAGAAGGATTTGGTGGGCAAGCATGTTTTGGAAATGAAGTTTTGGGTTTTGTATCTCCTTGCTAGGTTCTTAATATCATTTAGATTCCATGTCTGTTTGTCTTGATCAGATGTAACTGTGCCATTCTTAGATGATTTATTATGCTTTAAACAACAGTTTTGGTGGTAGTGGTGGTCTCTCTTTTTAAAAACGTCATCCATTTTCTACCTATGGTCATGCATTTTCCATGAAATGAGCTCTGGTCTTTTCGCCAGTTTCATAGATTTTGAAGTAAAATGAATCCCCCTTTTCCTTGCAGGTGACCGAGGCTCTTGCACGTGCTGGTCTTGAATCTTCCAATCTCATTGTTGGTATTGATTTCACAAAGAGCAACGAGTGGACAGGTTAATGTTTATCATTTTTGCCTAAAATGTATGTTGCCTGACATATTGCAGAACAAGCTAGTAAATTTGATTTGATAATAGGTTCCAGGTCATATAACAGACGATGCTTGCATCATATCGGAGATGGTTTTAATCCATATGAACAAGCAATATCCATTATTGGGAAAACGCTGGCTGCCTTTGATGAGGATAACTTGATTCCCTGTTTTGGATTTGGGGATGGTATGTATTGATAAATTACTTGGTTATGGGAATTCAATAGATCAAAGATTGCCTAGTTATAAGCATTCACTTGATGCAACTGCCAATAACAAACACTTTTCTCTGGCAGCATCAACACATGATCAGGATGTCTTCAGTTTCTATCCAGATGAGAGGTTTTGCAATGGATTTGAGGAAGTCTTGAGTCGGTATAGGGAAATCGTGCCCAATCTACGGCTTGCAGGTTTAAATCTTGTTTTTTGATACTGGTGCTTCTCATCTCATAGTATTCATTGAAGTCTAGAATTGGATTTTTTAGTTTATGCATATCATTTTGTTGCAGGACCTACATCATTTGCACCAATCATTGAAATGGCAATGACCATTGTTGAGCAGAGCGCTGGCCAGTACCATGTACTATTGATAATTGCAGATGGACAGGTACACTATCTTTTCTACAGCTGTAATCTCAATTCAGAGACAAATAAGGGGCAGAAATGCCATGCTTTTGTGACCAAAATGAGTGGAATGAGAGATGGAAAATTGGACTATCTATGCAAGAAATTATAGAATGCTGACAACCTGTTGTCATTGTACCGTTGATCATTTCTCCCATGTGAATGGTGGTTTGGTTACTGATGGCCAGGAAAGTTTTCATTCAAACTAGGTGTTGTTCCCAAGGCTTTACTGATTTATTGTTGATGGTTGTCTCAGGTTACTAGAAGTGTTGATACCGAGCATGGCCAGCTAAGTCCACAGGAACAGAAGACCGTCGAAGCCATTGTACGAGCAAGGTAAAGTCAGGGTGATTTCTTTCTTGTGGAGTTCCTTTTTTTCCTGGTTGTTTCCTAAACATCGACCTGTTTTCTTACAGCAAGCTTCCCTTATCTATTATATTAGTTGGGGTGGGAGATGGGCCCTGGGATATGATGAGGGAGTTTGATGATAACATTCCTGCTCGAGATTTTGATAATTTCCAGGTAAGTATTTGGGGTGTTATTTGATTTCCATCTTAATTACTCTTTTGTTTTTAGAAACGGTGGTTTTTGACATATGCTTCTTCAATGGCTGCTTCTCTCCAGTTTGTGAATTTCACAGAAATAATGTCAAAGAATGTGGACACATCAAGAAAGGAGACAGAATTTGCGCTTTCTGCTCTGATGGAAATTCCTTCTCAGTACAAGGCAACTATAGAGCTTGGTATATTGGGGTAATGCACGCTTCCCCCTCTGGCTAGTTTCAAGTTTTTTTTTTTAATATTATTATTTTGATCTATTTTTTATTTGAAGTGTTGCATCTGTTTTCTTGTTATTCTAACTGTTATGCCATATTTTATTGGGCAGTCAGAGCAAGGGAATTGTTTCTGAGAGAGTTGCCCTGCCTCCACCTTTGTATGGTGCAGCATCATTCAGCAGCTCTAAGCCTTCTCGTCCTGCCAGTTTTAAGCCAAGTGTTCCTTCTTATCAAAGAGATAGCCAACCTTTCAGCTCAGCTCCACCTGCTACGTGTTCAACTTATGATAATCAGGTAAGTTGCTTTTAATGTTGGGAATGCTTTTGGATCAATGATATGATGCTTTCGTTAGGGGTTTGTTCACTAGATAAAACTGTTGCATTTAGAACCAGTCAATTGTATTTGTTTAGGGTTTTAGGTTTCACTTAAGTATGTTGTATTTCATACTCTGTGCTATGTGCTTTTGTGCCATTCCCATTTGGTGCCACACAAGAGCGTCTCTGTTAAGAACAGCATTATTATCTAGGATTGAACTGCATTTGGAAGCCTTGTCTTCTTCAAGTTATATCTTGCCTTTTCCACGTATTTTCCAGCAAAGTCAGGCTACTTTTTCTGCTGATTTGACTGCAAAACTAACTTTGTTGTTATTGTACAGCTTTGCCCTATTTGCCTCAGTAATTCGAAGGACATGGCCTTTGGTTGTGGGCATCAGGTAGATATATAATCTTCTGATTTTTTCTCAGTTCGTATATGTTTGGAGTTCTGTTGACAGAAAGAAATTGATGCATAATTTTTCTTTTATCCATCAGACATGTTGCGAATGTGGAGAAACCCTTCAATTATGTCCAATCTGTCGAAGTTCGATCGAAACAAGAATAAAGCTCTTTTAAGTATCATTCTGCCTTAAGACTTCTCATTCATTGTTGTTATTTCTTTGTTTTATTTTTGATTCGTTATTTAAATCTTGCAAATGTTTGGCCAGTTGGTCTCAGATTCAGATGTATGTCCGTTTGTACATTCTCCCAATTCTCATGCGTGCAATTTTAGTTTTTGTAAGGATATCAATCAGAGAGTAGGTCTAGTCCTGCTGGGTGGGTACCTTTGAAGTCCAGTCCCCATTTTTCATGTGATTGTTCAGTTTCTCCTTCACTGCTGAATCATATTGGATTTTCAATTTTAAGTTTTCTAATTTCTGTGAGATTGCATCGTTGCGTTTTTTATTAAAATCCAAAGGCTGGCCCAAAAGCATTCCTCGTTTCTCCTGTAAATAAACCGACGACGTACCTGTAATGGTGAATGGCAGTGAGGTTGAACCTGAGCCAAGATTTCCAAACAAGATCAAATGGGAAAAACAAGCACTTGAGTGGTGACAAATCATATACACGAACACAGCAATAATCCCATGGTAGTTGTATGAGCTGTGAAGTAAGGAAATTGGGCACGTACGTTATGGACAAAAAACCCTAGCAGCAATAATGCATGTCCCCACTCCGTTTTCCAGCAGCTTCTGCCTTTGCATTTAATGTATTCAACTGCTTCTTGAAACCAACAGGTGATTTAAAACTCGCAATAAGTGTATCGAAAAATAACTTGCCTTCTAACTTCATGATTCACAAACTTGACCGTATCACGGCTATCTTTTGATATCCTTCCCCTTATCTCCCCCTGAGATGGCCAAGGGCCCCGAGTTTCCTTACCACAAGCTGAAGCATGAAGGTTTCGGTGATGAGCATGAAGAAAGGCAGAGATTCAATATTGTCAAATCAAGAAGTTGGTACGGGTTCAGGAGGGTGCATATAAGAAGGAGGTTTAGGCTCAAGGTTCCAAGCCTGGGGAGATTCTTGAGGAGGAGAGTTAAGCTGGTCTCCGCCGTCAGGCTTTCATGTGCCAAGGTGCTGAAGAGATTGAAGGAAGGTCAGGCTCATTTTGGTGATCTTTTTGCAGGGAACTATCTGTTCATGCAGGTCAATCCCACTCCATTGAAGTACTTCGAGAGATCTTATTACAATAACAGCTTTCCTCCGGGCTACAGCTCTCTTCCAAGAATTGCTCATTGAGTCCGGTTCTTAGCTTCTATGAATAATGATCCGTTGTAAGGTTGCTTTTAGGTCCTCTGCTTGATGTGATTTCAACCAGTAAAAAACATGTAATCTGAGTTTATTTTCTCATTTGATGGATCCCTTTTACTTGCAATCTCACTCTTTAATGATAGGAATATCTTTAGACCAGCTTTTTACGACGCTGATAATTGAATTAATTATAACTTTTTCTATATAATTGATCAAAATTAATTAATTAATTAATCCTCGATAACTATATATTTAATTCTTATATTATTAAATTCAACTATATAACTTATTCTTTTCTCCTCTCATGACCGTGCTCTATAACCAACATGGCCTTGCACTCACTCCTTTATTATCATTATCTAATTTTGCTCTATAACCGACCATCATGTTATATCCAATTAATTATGAATTTAATTTATTAGAAAATCATTAACATATACATAATAACAATAAATTTAAATGTAATTTTCTTAATAAAAATACATGAACAAATATCATTATTCTCAAATATTTTTCTCTAGAAAGTATTCATTAAGATGATCATACCACATTCAACTAGATTATTTCAACCTATATAAAGGTTTTGGCATATTAATAGAATAAACACTTATGAGTTTATTATAAAAGGTTTCAGGAATTTTGAATCCTTTAAGGATTTTCATATGAATGTTTATCAAATAATCTATATAGATGTGTTGTAACTGCATCTATTAAACATATATCTAGAGTTTTTGAGACTACCAAACCAATAAATTTTTGAAAGTGATTGCATCCATAACTAGAGAATAAGTTTTCTCATAATTAACACCGGCTCTTTTTGAGTAACCTTTTGCAACAATACATGTCTTGTATCGAACAATTTCAAATCATTGTTTGCATTTTGTTTTCTAACTAAAATCCACTTATATCAAACATGCATAGCACCTTTAGGCGTATGAATTACATGTTCAAATACTTCATGTTTTACAAGTAAGTTTAACTTTGTTTGGATTGCTTCTTTTCAAATTGGCCAATGATTTTGATGTCGATATTTTTCGACAGTTTGTGGTTCTTTTTCATTATCACTTCTAGTGATGCCAAAAGCAACCTTAAATGCAAATACATCATCTATGACAATTTTATTTTGAACCAAAAGATCTCCTGTGTGAACATAGTTTATGAAGATCTCATTATTTCTAGGTATTTGGATCTCTTTAGAAGGATCAATATTATGAGATGATTTTGACATAATATTTATTGCCTGTTTTATGGATGAAGAATCTTTAGAAGTACCATCATCTATTTGTTGTAATTTTTGTTTTCTAGGATTTTTTTCTTTAGGATCAACAAGTCTTTTGTGCTTCAAGCGTGATATATATTCATTTGCTACTATTTTGCCCTTTTTTTTTCTCCTTTAAGGATCTTAATTATAGATGAAGTATTTGTAGTTAGAATGTGAGATTTAACCACCTTTTCATTGTTGGTGAAAACATCCAGTAATTGATTTGTTTGATCAAAATGAGATAACTTCAGGTTATTCCAAGTAATTTCTTGTTGTGCTTCAGGAACTAACTTTTCTTTGCCTAATGATGGGAAAATATTCTCATCAAAATAACAATCTTTAAAATGTGTCTTAAAAACATCACTAGTAAAAGGTTCAAGGAATCTAATAATAGATGGAAAATCAAAACTAACATAAATTCTTGTTCTACGTTGTGGATCCATTTTAGTACTTTGTGAGGGGGGGGGGTGGAGGAGGTGCTATAGGCACATATACCGCACAACTAAAAGTTCATAGATGAAATATATTTGGTGGTATTCCAAAAACAAGTTGCGAATGAAAATATTTATGATAAGCACTTGGTCTAATTCTAACCAATGATACAACATATGATATGTCATGTCCTCAAA